>RJWH01008516.1:0-29814 GCA_004363575.1 Solenodon paradoxus
TCCCAGGTGATAGAAAACTACAGCCCAAAGCTGGTAGGTAGCCATGCAGAACCAGTGAATGGAAGCTTGAATTTGAACAAGGCAGCTGGCCTTTGGAATTCCTGCTCTTTAGCACACAGCACTAACTTCACATGTTTGAATTGACCTTCTGCTTCTTCCCTTCTCCAACTACCAACTCTGTTTCAGTAAGTGGAACCTCTACCATTCAAGCTGATCAAACCAAAACCCTCTCTAATGTCCCTCGCTAACCTACCAAATTCAATTCAGTCTGTCTTAAAATTGTGCTACATTCAGAATGTATTCATCTGACCACCATTCTCCACACCCACAGCCTCTGTCCCTGCACAGCCCTCCATTTTCTCTCATCAAGTTACGGTGGCAGCTTCCTAGTCATCTACTCCATTTTGTCCTGTCTTCTGACTTATTCTCAGCACAGCAGCCAGAATGATTCTCTTAGTACCTGTCAGATCATGCTGCTGAGTTCAAGACCTGCCCACATCTTCCCTACATACTCAAAAGTGAAGCTAAAGGTGTTACTATATCTTTTTCAGTGTACTCTCATGTAGTGTCTCTGGCCTTCCCCTCTTCTCTATTTTGCACACTTTGCTCCAAGCATTTTTCCAACACATTAGGCATGACGGACCTCAGGGTCTCACTTGCTGTACTGTCTGCCTGACTGCTCTTCCCGCAGAGAGCCATGTGATAGCTGTGATAGCGCCTTTCTTCCGGCATTTATGTCAGTTGCCTTCCTAGTTAGTCTTCTGTGCTTTCCTTACTTTGAACTTGAAGCCTGTCTCCAAACATTTTGTATCTTTCTTCTTGCTTTATTTTTCTGTTAGCAGCTGAACATTTTATTTATTAATCGTGATTATTTTCTTCCCATCTCCAACTGGAATGTAAGTTCCTCAAGGGCAGGAATTATTTTTGCATTTATTTTTTAAGTGGCTTCATTATTTTGCAATACTGGTTAAGTCTCAGGAGAGCGGATTCACATGTCAGTCTATATATTGCACTACACCCACCAGTAGAATTCTGATTCCACTAAAAAAAAAAACAACTGGAAATACCGAATGTCTACAAAAAGTGACAGGAGGCAGTCAATATGCAACAATCAGTTTCTATAGACTGAACTAGAGGCAGGAAGTGTTGTATATGTTCTTCACTCTCTCCCCAGGGCTTGGAATGCCTCACCAAGGAAGGAATACATATCAGTGGTAAATAGTCACTACTTCTGCATTCATATGCTTCAAAATTATTTATTGAAGAAGGAATGAATTTCTATTTCCTTGTTTAGTGAAGTGTATGTGATAATCCTCTTGATTCACAAGGTCCGTGCTTCACTTTTCAGTAGTGATTGCTTTTGTTTCCAATTTTTTCATGGAATTTTAAAATCTCTAATATCATTTCTTCAGGACTCTTATTCTGTGCTCTGCTGTGATCTTTGCGTAGTTTTACTAGATTTTGTTTCAATTTCTCTTTTTTTCCTGTCTGTATAGTAGTTACCTTTTCGCATTGACTTGACCTCTCTCTGTGCTGGTACTGAATTTTTTTTCTGACTTGTTAACTTTTCTTGGTAGTTCGTATCATGGGTGGAGAATTCTTGGCATCTGTGAAGTTCAGGCTGTCAGGTTCTCTAGGGAAGAAACTTGAAATTTTTTAAGCAGGTCTGTTTATAATGTTTGCTCCCAGTTCTCAGTGGTATGACTGTCCTCAGGCTATCCTTTAAAAAAATGTATCTCTTCATCAGTCACTTTTCAAATTTAAAATAGGGTAAGGGTTTGCTAGATTAGGTTTTCAGCTGAGCCTTGACACACCCTTTGAGAAGACTTTATCCTAGCAATTATGCTTCCGTTTCAGGGCATGGATTAAAATGTCAAGTTTTCTTGGTTCTGAAACTTAATGTAGTCGACAAGCTCCTGATGCCAACTGCAAGGAGAGAGTGATTATACTGTCTGAACAAAAATTTCTGTGCTTGTGGACATTTAAGGGGTTCACAGAATGTGCCTGACTTTTTCATAGAATATTTGAAATACTTTCTCATTTAAGAATCATAGACTTGTGACTTTCATAAATTCATCTGATTCCATTGGCTGATAATGTTTTCCTTATGATGCTTAAATGGCCACTGTTTTATTCAAGAACCTTCTGAAAACAAAAGTCCAAGTGCAATAGTTTCTGTAGCACTGTACCCATTTCATATTATCTGGAATAATGAAAATCATAAAACAATATAGTTGAGCTAAGATGCATTTAATTGAAATTTTACATTGCTGTGAGTTTTCAGTTCCCTCCCTCAAACAAAACAGGCTATCATATATCTTTGAGTTATTTTTATGAAGACAGAGTACACATAAAAAGTTCTAGAGCCAAAATCAAATTCTAGATTATGGTAACCCATGTATCTATTCCTAATTTTTCATTATATATAGCTGTAAAATCACTACATAGAAGAAAACAAAGTCACTTAAAAAACTCAGGACAAACTAACCAGGCATTGAGATTCTGGTTTCTCTGGATCAAGGACGGTTGTTAACTCTTAGTTTCCTTTAATATGTTAAGTGCCTTGAATTCCCCAAATACTTAGTTGTTGTGTATTTTGTTTCAGGACTACTTTTGCAGGTCTATTGGGCTTGTGTATTTGAGTAAGGACACTCCACACCAGAACCTACACCTGGTAGAAGGTTCTGTGCTATTGCAATTCCAGATCATTTTACTGTCTTTTCCTTGAAGAGTTGCCTGTTTTCCTTAGGGTAAGGAATGGGAATCTTGATCTCTCTCTGAATCTTCTCTGGAGCTCAGGAGTCTTTTCCTGTAGAGTTTGAACATGCTGAGCAATTTCTCTTCCAAACCTGTATTCATTCTGCCTCTCCAAGGCTCCAGTCTCCTGGACACCAGCAATTACAGTTTGTTTTCAAAACCTTCCCTTTCCCATTTCATGACTGTCTATTCATGGGCCTCTGTGAACCTCCTTTCCTTTTACTCATAACTAATCTTCACACTTGAGTGTGAACAGAATAAACTTCTCTGCTCAGCATCTTCTTTTGAAAATATTGTTTACATCTTCCTTAGAATTCTTTTATATTTCTTATCTTAATGCAAGTGTGGTGAAAAGGAAACCAACTCATTCTTAGCTGAAAAACTATGTGCTGAAGTCAAGAATTTAAAAGTAAACCTAAAAAGAAGAGGGAAAATTAAAAAGGTTAAATTGTAAAGTAGATGCAAATGAATCAGGATTATTTCTGTCCTTTTTTCTATTATCACATGTCCCTGATCTAATAAAGACCACTTACCACAAGAGATAATTATGCCTAAAATTTGGGAGTATTATTTCCACTTTTCCTAGTAAGAGATTCATATTTCAATAACTTCTTCTTAGTTGTATCCATGAGTTCAAAATTATTTCATAGACCTTGTCCTCTGAACATTGATTAAAAAACACTTATTTTACACAAGTCACTGAACTCCTGGTTGGTAGCTCATTGCTACCTTGCCTGTAAGAATAGCATAGCCATGACAGTGTGAGGTGAAATGGAGTAGAGGACATGCTTATTGAAAGGCTTAGCATTAATGAGTTGAAATTTCATTATTGGATCCTTTATATACATAAAAACATTATCAACAATTTTGATGGAAGTAGAGTGATACTTGGAGCTAGCATCTTAAAAAAATATAAGAGAAGTGACTTGGAATCTGTAGATGTCTTCAGCTTCAGGAGATAGCTGCAACAAAGACTTCAAAGTTTTCAAGGGAAGTAAGGAAGGAAGGAGATATTATTATTTGCAATGGCAATGAATGCAAGAGGAAACCTACTTTTCTTCTAGGTCCTATGGTATAAAAGGTATGAGAGAATACAGTAAACTTGAGTAAGATTGCAAGGGAGGGGTGTCCTCAGGGGAGAGACAAGTTTCGTTGAAGCAGAGTAAAGGTCAGTGTTTACAAGAAGGCTGGCAAGCTAGAGTGATGTTCATGAATTCCAGAGGGCACCTAGAAGGGTTTGTGAATAAAAGTAGGTTGTGAATTGGGTTCAGGTCAGGAATTACATAGATTCATATGGGAATGAGAGTCTGAACAATTAGAGATAGGTGGCCTATGGAATCAGACACAAAAGTTACGATGAAAATATTGCTGATGGCCTTCTTTTGGGAAATTGGGAGCATTCTGCCAATGAGTTTCTGTTCTGCTAGAAAGGTCTATTTTAAACTGTAATTGCTATCAATATATTTTCAGTTCATATGTCATTTTCAAACATTAAGTGAGTGATTAGATTGTTTGCACAGAGCTGTTTGCTTAGCTAGATTAAAGAGAGATTTATTAACTTTCCCTATTACTATTGTATTTTCAACTTAGACATTTCTCTATAGAGAAAAGACTTATTTCTATCTAGTTAAATTCTTACAACTGGAAGAAAAGAAACAAAACATCATTATATTATGTACTAAGATAAGCATTCAACTCACTACATCATGGGGGACTTATTTAAACCAGTAAACCTATTTATTATTTAAAACAAGTAATAAGCTAAATGTTAGACATATTAATCTACTGAACTGGCATTGATAGTATCAACAGTTTCCAAGATGCCATACTTAAGGCTCCATTTCCCTAAACAAGAGCATGCAAATATGACACTGGAGGAAATCTTCTGAGTCATTTGGATTTTATCTGGGAACCTAACATTTTAGATGTGCAAAGAGCAAGGCATACAGAGTTTTCATATTGGCTTTTAAAATGTTTTCTGTTATATAATATATTCTTCTAAATTCTTTTTTATTCTCCTGTAATATATTCTTCTAAAATTGAACATTTTCACCCCTTACCATCTCTTACTTTTATTTAGACCCTGAGTTCCTGCCAAACATCCTTATTCTATATGAAATCAGGTAGGAATGTTTTTGACATTCAATAATTAATTAGCAAGCACTTCTAAATTGTGATTATGGATGTGTTGCTCTGTACCTTTAATATGTCAATGACATGAGTAAAAGAAAGAAGAGGAGGAAATGATGAGAAAAAAGTATAAATTGAATATAATTACTGATAGCACTTATTAAAATACACACTAAAATTTCGTAGTAAAATTGATCATTCTTTGGGGGAAAATGTATTTGCAATTCAAATATTGTTTAAAATTGCATAGTTTTAGTCTTCTGATTGTTCTGTCATAGAATGGGGCAAGGTGTCTCATAACAGATCTTGCAGATTCATTTGGAGTGTACAGGTTTCCTCAGTCGAAGACAGAAAGGGAGTGGGGGAGAGGTATTTAAAATTTATTAAAACATGTATCTTTGTATAAAAATATTTTATTCCTTCAGTTTTAATTTTGGACAAATTTAGATCTCTATCTAGTCCTGATCGAACCTGTCAGCCCAAAGGGCATGAAAAGAGAGGAAAAGGAAGACAGTTTCCTGGAATATTCTAAGACTTATTAGTTATTTCTAGTATTTTCATAATGTAATGACAGGTTTCTGATTGCCCGAAATTTGCATTCTTCCCCTAAACACTCTCTCTTTCTATACCTATATCTATCTGTATCTATATTGATCTATTTCATCTATATCATCTATCATCTATCTATCAATATATAGAGATATATGGATTATAGATACAGATATGTATACCATTACATGTATACATATCTATATAACCCTTGAAAACCCCAAAATACATAGATAGTTATAAATCAATATCTGTATATTTCAAACTAGGTCCCATTAAAGCCTTGGAGTTCTTTAATGTGGCACAGGGAGGAGACCTAGAAAGTGTTAACTCTATTTTAAACAAGGTTTTACTTCAATTTGCTCTGTAAGTTGTGAACGTAAGAGCAAATCTGGATGGGTTTCAGAGCTTAAAAAAAAAAGAGGTCTATTGCCATGCCCGAAGCCACCACCAAAGCTCAGGTACTGGCTCCTCATTTATTTCAGTGCTCTTTTCTCTCAGCCACATCACTTCTTATCACATATTTCGATTTGCATATTTAGAAGACAATAAATTTGGACACATTATCATGCTTCATTGGTAGGCATCATCATTTATCATACCGTATATTTAAAAATATTATTGAAGGAATCTTTCCCCATAATATTAAACAAGTTTACAAGGTACATCATCAGTAGTCAACATTTGCATGTAATACATTAAGTTCTCCATCCACAGTCCAATTCTATCTGTCACCACATATTCCATCTGTCACCTTACATAATTCACTCACCTGTCCCCTTTCCCTTTGAGTAATCACTAATTTGATTCTACATACTAAAATCTATCTCTGTTGAATTAGGTTCATTTGTTTGGTTTCTCTTTGTACTGCTTCTAAGTGAAATAATACAAAAGTTATCACATATTCTTATTGTCAATGCTTAACATTTTTAAAAATAATTTACCTTCAGCTGATTTTTTTTGTAGTAAAAAGAAAAACTGGATTATTTAAAAAAGAAACTGCACTAATAATTGAGACCTCTTGTTATATGCTAGCTTTGTGGTCTTATGAACTAAGTCTTAATTTCTTCCCAGTAAACTTAACTAATAAAATGTAATATCTGTCTCATAAGACATAATGTGTATGATTACAGATGCAAAAATGTTCAATGAAAGAAAGTGTGGGACACATGTATGAGTGCTTTGTAAACTTGAAGTAAAGGTATGTAAGCATCTTTTCATAATAATCAATTATAAAATAAATACCTCATATGTAATCATGAGCAAGAGCAGATACTAGTGGAATTCTATATGAAAAACATTAAAATATTTCATTTTTTCACTAACATTTTGATTCTAAGCTTTTTGGCAATTTATATCACTCTTTAGAACGCAGACCTCTCATACTAGACTATCCCTTGAGCAAAGACTATTGCCATTTCAAAAATGTGAGAAAACTTTCATTTGACCTTCTCTGCTCTACAAAAGTAGCAGCCGTTTCACCTGCTTTAAACTAATAATTCATCTTTGCATTTCTAATAGTGTCTGGTAGACAACAAAAATTTTTGAACCTAACTATTAAACAAAACTTAGAAATAAAAGCTCTTTCCAAAATAATTATTTTCACCAAGAAGCACTAGATAAATATATTAGAAGTGAAAGGAATCAAATTGCTGATGGTTTACTCTTTTTTTTTTTTTTTTTTATTTTTCCTTCCAGGTTTCTGGGATAAGTGTATGATAATAAAAAGCTTAAGAACTCTTACCTGATTATGGATTTTGAAGAAGGATTCCTCACCACATACAGGAGAAAATAAACTGGTCGATAGTCTTCGGGAATAATGTCCTTTTGCCACAATATAATTAATATTTCCTGTGTGAAAAGCAACTGGCCAAATGACATCCGTGTTACTCTGTACAGTTTAATGATGCTCATAATTCTGACCACACTGGTTGGCAATCTGATAGTCATTATTTCCATATCACACTTCAAGCAACTTCATACCCCAACTAACTGGCTCATTCATTCTGTGGCCACGGTGGACTTTCTGCTGGGGTGTCTCGTCATGCCTTATAGCATGGTGAGATCTGTTGAACATTGCTGGTATTTTGGAGAAGTCTTCTGTAAAATTCACACCAGCACAGATATTATGCTGAGCTCTGCATCCATTTTCCATTTGTCCTTCATTTCCATTGACCGCTACTATGCTGTATGTGACCCATTGAGATACAAAGCCAAGATCAATATCTTGGCTATTTTTGTAATGATCTTCATTAGTTGGAGTGTCCCTGCTCTTTTTGCATTTGGAATGATTTTTCTGGAGCTAAATTTAAAAGGGTCTGAAGAGATATATTACAAACATGCTCATTGCAGAGGAGGTTGCTCTGTCTTCTTTAGCAAAACATCTGGGGTCCTGGCCTTTATGACCTCCTTCTATATACCTGGATCTATTATGTTGTGTGTCTATTATAGAATATATTTCATTGCTAAAGGACAGGCAAGATCAATTATTGATGCAAGTCAAAAACTTCAAATTGGGTTGGAAGAGAAAAATGGAATTTCACGAAGCAAAGAAAAGAAAGCTGCAAAGACTTTAGGGATTGTGATTGGAGTTTTCCTAATATGTTGGTGTCCTTTCTTTGTCTGCACGGTCATAGACCCTTTCCTGGGCTACACTATTCCACCCACCTTGAATGATGCCCTGATTTGGTTTGGCTACCTGAACTCTACTTTCAATCCAATGGTTTATGCATTTTTCTATCCCTGGTTTAGAAAAGCACTGAAAATGATTCTTTTAGGTAAAATTTTCCAAAAAGATTCATCTAGATGTAAATTATTTTTAGAATCAAATTCATAGCATTATTATACTTTACTGTTTTGCAAAATAATTGGCGATAATATCTATGAGCACAGCAATATCAAGCACACTTCGACAGGGCCTTTTATTAACTATTTGAGTAAAAACTGTATAATGAAATGATACTTAATTCTTGCTTCTTATTTGGTACAGAGTGGTTGTGACTTTGTCATTCTTACTATACATATTGAAGTTTTGCACGTCCAGAATTTAAGGACCTACATTATTTTTTTTAACATTTTTAAAATTTGATTAGTTGTTCACTGAGGGTTTTTCATCCGGGCCCCAGTTCTTGAATCTAGGTCCTTAATCTGTGTGTGCTCCATATGCCAGCATCTCAGTCCCCCGAGTCACAAGGGCAAGCCCTTAGGGCCTACATTCTAACGAATTTTCCTGCCCTTGCACACACTGCCATCAGATTGACAGCTGTAACTCACTCAGCTGTTCAGTGGTGGAAACTATATCTCTGCATTGAGGGATGCAAATCAGAATGACTTTGCAGTTCACTTGCTTCAAGATACAAGTCTTTTTGTAAAATCAACAAAAAGTACACACTAATGGTTATTATTAAATCATTATTTATATGTGATTTTTATTTATCACTACTTCTTATTACTATACATTCCAGTATTTAAGTGTATTATCCTTTTAAAATATATTTTTCTGATTCTCATACTTGTAGGACATTGAGAAAATAAAGGGAAAACAAAATTAAAATATTGTATAGAAGCAGTGAAAATAAAAATATCTCTCATAGGTTATTTCTGGAAAAAACTATTGTTTGTAATTCTTAAAAGCATGTGAGTTATTGTAATTACTTCATGTTATTTTGTATGGATGTACAAAAAATGTTTAAAGCATTTCCCTATTACTGAACACGTAGGCCATTTTAATTCCTTTTGAACAAATAATGGAGATTAAAGCAAGATTAAGCCTGTCACCTGTACTGAAGCTCTTGAAAATGCCTGGAATCATTTCACCGTGTTTCAAGATGATGCCTGTTGTGACAGGAATGAAAACAGTAAGCTTCACTAAGTGCCCCAAATTCATCTGTTGGGCTCTAGGATGTGCCTAAAGAGAGAAGCTAAACATGAATGATAACAAGAGGTACAGAATAGATACAGCATGCCTATTAGGGTGGCATATAAAAGAAAAAAAAGAGGAACAAAAAATAGTTTCAAATAAGATCTCTTAACAGGACGTGAACAAACATTCTTTGTCATAAACATCTCTGAAATTTAGCTGTTTTGCATTCAGACTTCATGTTATTTGTGTCACATTGAGTGGCGTGAACGATTTGCACTTATTTATTTAGTAATAGTGACTAATGATCATGAGTAAGTTTCAGCAAGATAGCTACTTTTAAACAAAACTATGGCGTATATTCCTGCGTATAAATTTCTCTTCACGCCCTGATGATCTCCTGAGGATTTGACAATCCCTCAATCTATTAGACTCTATTTGAGAACTATATCTATTATTTCATTGATCTGATTTTATTTTTGTTCTAGTACATTTTAAAAACATGAGAAAAGAAAAACCCTTTCATTAGTATGTGCTAAGACAAGAAGCCCCTAATCCCTCCAAGTTTCAAAAACTATCTTTTCCATCAGTGAGAGCATTTTTGTTAAACGCAAAAAAGAGATCAAGGGAATTTAGACAATTTCCTATATCTTTATATGTTTCTGTGGTTGCCTTCATTTACTCTCACACCTTCCTCTTCAGATTATTCCTAAGTATTTTGCACTTGTTTGTGTGCATTTTCCCTATTGTGAATAAATATTTTAAGTCATATTTATTATATAACCATTATTACTAGGTAGAATAAATTTTATTTTTAAAGGCAAGGTGCAGGCAGGGATGAAGGTGAGCAGAGACAGGCAGGCAGGACGAAGCATTTTATTTATTTTATTTAGTTTTTGATCTTGGTTGTCTATCCCCAACCCGGGTTAATGAAAGATGGTCCTTGGCATTTATGTGGACTGTGGACAACGGTCTTATCTAATGAGCTACCAGGTCATATCAGGATACAGTAAATGTTATTTTAACATCTTAGCTTGCTTGGCTTCTCATTATTTATAGTGATATTATCCTCAAACAATGCTAAATTTTATCTCCTTTCCAATAATCACTTTTATTTTATTTCTTACTATGTTTTATTAGTCAGAATTTCTAGAGCAATATTGATAATGGTGGTAAGTCATCCTTATCTTACATCTATCTAAATCTATTTTATCTGTTTTGATATTGATTCCATATTTTTCTTGGGACGAATTCATGACTCAGTCAATTCTATCTTTTTTACTTAACCCTAAAGCCCTGATGCTGTATATTTCTTTGTAGCCTCTGTTTTTAATACTCATTAGAGATAACCGATAACTCACTCACTCATTAAAACAAAATAACAGGTTCTTTTTGTCTTTCTGTAGTCCCAGTTTTACTTCAAATTCCACTCCCTCATGTAGAAGGGTGTTTTTTGGTTTTTTTTTGGTTGTCAGGAGTTCATTTCCCAAGTGGAATTCAATAAGCTTTGGAGAAATTTCCCATTCCAACTAGTGTAGTGTAATTGAAACTGTAATGAAGACACTGGTCTCCTGCCTTTTCCTTTCACGAAACAGAAGGGTGGATAATCTATGTGAAAAATTTTAAGAAGTCTTTCTCTGTAATGTAGATCTTTAGAATAGAAAAGAAAAGACACTGCTCTTTAGCAGAAAACAAAGACCGCTGTGGGTTTCCATCTCGTCCACATAGTAAGAGCACAGCTAGGCTGCGGGTGGTACAGTCAGTGTTCTTGCTTTCCTGACGCTGGAGCTGCCTGTCTATCCACTTTCAAACTGAGTTCTCCTGTCTCCATGGAGTCTCTGAGTCCCAGACAGCCTTCCAATAAATTCTCTGTGAGAGTGATTTTGGTTGTATCTATAGAAAGAAACTTAACTTTCTGTACATTTACAGCAAATAAAAGGAAGCACCAGGAACCACATGGCACTCCTTCTCCAAGTTCGAATTCTCATCAAATCAGTCTCATTTTCCACCTTCCTCTTAAAGAAGGGTATTCACATACGTTTCCACTCAAGGAATGATTCAAAAGTTTGTTGGAACTGACTTATTATCAATAATAATGCTAGCTTAACAGATCCGTTTCATTCGATTTTCAACATGATTCTTGTAGTCAATAATCCAATATGACCTTGGGGCATCATGAATATTTATCAAGAAAAGTAGGGTAACCCTATGAATTTCAGCCTACTGTGGTTTATGGTGAATCAATTTATTTTGCTGTACAGAGTCAATAAGATCTTGAATATTAACTTAAAGATATGTGGAGCAGGATTTGTGATTTAAATTTAAAATATGTAGTTATTTTTAGATATGAAGTATACAAACAAAAAAATCATTCAAAGATACTGTGAGTGCTGTACTTTAATAATCTAGATGATGTGAGAATCACATTGGGTACACTCCATGGCTCAGTGGGTAAGGTGCAGGTCATGTAAAATTTAAGGACCAGGTTTATAATCTGGAGTGGAACGGAGTGGAGTGGGGAAAATAAAAGAATCAGATTGAATATTTTTTCTAAGATTAAGTATATGTGCATTTTTCAAATTTCACAGGTTACTGAATACTTGGCCAGCTGTTCAAAGTATTTAAAAAAGTAGTTTTGTCTTTGACAGGTCTTGACCTCCTTTTCCACATTCCCCCTCCTTCTAAAACCTTTTTTCCAATTCTCAGGTCCTGGAGAATTTATGTTTCTCCAACTTACTAATTTGGTTACTTAGAATTTTCTATTGAGTTTGGTTCTTGTGTGATGTCATATAAACTTCAAACTCTAATTTGTTTCCGTCTTTGATTTTTCCAGGAAAAAAAATCATTGACTCATGAATGTTAAACGTTCTCAGACTATTTATCAACTAAAGTGATTTTAGAAGCTGAAAATCAAGTCATCACAGTGGTTTATCAATAGAAAATGTTCTCCATGTATATCCAAGTCGGATAATCAATAACTGAGTTAATAAGCTCTAAAATGTGTTTATTGGTCATTGTTTTCCTAATGAAATATGACAGTGTTTCTTGACCTTGATTGCTGCTGGGAAATGTAGTATAAATACAAATAATGTGGATACTTGGGTGTCAAGATGCTCTGTGGTCAAGAGGAAAATTCTGAGAGCCAGACACCAGATTTAGATACTGGTGTCAATATTTATTAGCCCCTACTGAGCAAAACTAGAAAACTCTAAAGCTTAGTTTATTCACCTACAAAATGAGGACAATCCTATTTCTTCAATTGGCTGGTATTTATTAGGTGAGTGACATTACTTACTATGGAATCTTGAACACAAAAACATTTTAAAAACCCACATTATTAGTATTTTTCCCTGTCATTTGCTTGGGATGCACTATTGTGGGACTTGCTCAGACTATGCCAAGGTAGTGTGTTTAGAGAAGCTGAAGTGGAAAAACATTGCATATCAGTTTTTAAAATAAAAAGTTAGTGCAGAATTACATCATTATCTTTCCTAATAAGTTTCACAATTATAATTGAGCAAACGAATAGAAGAAAGGCTTATTCTAAGTTCCACGCAAGAAGAAGTTAACTTGGTGATGCAATTCTGCACGCATCTGTGTTTGACACAGAGTACATTTGAGAGAGAGCAGACATTTTTGTTTCTTTAAAATGTAATCTGTCTGTGTGTGTGTGTGTGTGTATATATATAACACACAACACAGCAACATAGATACAAAATAGTATTGATATCTGTCTGCTGAACAACTATTATCTGCCTCTGTCATGAATTTAGACAAATACTTCGCATCAGCACCTATGCACCTATCAGCCATAAAGCAGCCAGCACAGAGGGGTGTCCTCAAGCTTTGAAACCAATCAAGCCTGGGCTCAAATCCCAGCTCTCTTAGTAGTTCCTAAGTGTTCCTCTCAGGTGCCTGAAATGCCTCCTCCCCACTCCACCTCCTATAGCCAATATTTGCTTAAATTAAAAGACTCATCTTGAGGGCTGCCTCTCCATGAATCTCAGCTCCCCCAGACCAGGCAGGTGCATTTCTCTGAATTCCCCAAATAGCCCATGCACTTTCCTGTCAGTACTCTTACCCATTCTGTGAAAGAGCCCACTGCACTCACTAGACTGTGGATTGCAGAAGATGGGAGCTGTGTTTATTCATCATCATACCTTGAACTCAGCATAACATCTGCACAGAGATGTCACTCAGTGCCCAATCTTAGGGGGATAAATAAAAAGGGATAAAATAATATTCAAAGGGATAGCTAATATTAAATACAGATTTGAGTTGTTCAAGTAATCTGGACACAAATGCCACTCCCTTTCCTATTTCAGGAAGTGGGGTAACTATGGGGAAAATAATGGGGATTCATAATTTTATTCCTAGTTAAGTGTAAGCAGATGTACCAATATGAGTTTAATTTTGGCAACACATATGCATGATTTATGAATAGAAAAATATTTTTTCAGAATCCATGATCATTTTAAGGCATAATACACATCAATGATTCTTTCATAAACAAACACTACATAGCTATAAATTTAGGAGTTTTATACAAATGCCAGAACGTAATTTCAATATAGATTTTGCAAATCATTTAAGTATGAACAAATACATTCTTTTTCTCTTCACTCTTTAGATGACATAAAAACAGAAGATATTTTTCACATTTACTATATAATGTCTCATAAGTTAGTTAAAAAATATTCTAGAAGCAGATGTAGGGAAGAATGACCCAGGATGAAAATCAACTGAGAAACACAAAGTATAAATGTATGACTAGAAAAAAAAGTTTGTTAGAGAAAAGTTTATCCTGAAACTGCTAACTAGATTTTTCTAATGACCTACTACCTAGGTTAATGTTTGAAGCCCTAACTACGTTACAATCAGTTGTGATAATTGGACTGAAACTCAGAAATCTACAATTTTAAACAGCAATGTACGTTCTTTGGATTATAGTTAGTCTGAGAATTTAGAGCTTTAAGAAAAAAGGAATTGTTAATTTTAGATATATACAGCATGGCATAGATTTCATGGAATAATATATTCTGCAATGTTTTCTAAAGTGAGCTCTGTAGCTGTGTGTCCTGAGGGCAGGATCTCATTTATCTCCAGCACCTGCCACAGTGCCTGGGACAGAAGAGCTTTTCCTCCAAGGAAGGAACTCTGATTGGAATGTAACTAATTTTTAAACCAGAAAGGGAAAAACCATTTCTAAAATTGTGCCATGGAATGTGGAAATTTTGATGTTTGTTGTTCTTAAACTAATGGTGCCTTGACAGTCTAACTCAGGGATCCTCCATCCTCGCAGCCTGAGGCCTACTGTTGACTATCACAAACCTTATTCAGGCCATTATAAAGTGTGACAATAAAAACAATGGAGTAATTCATTATGGAATATTTATTCTGCTTCACGGTTTTTAATAAAATTCTAAGATCATGTTATTGCTACATTTGCAGGGTTAAAATTTTCAGTTTTCAAAAGCAAAATAATAATAGAAGATTTTAGCAGTTCCCTTTATTTGACAAGCCTATGCATGTACTCTTGCCTGAAAACATTTTTATTTGTGAAATCCACTCTCCTATGATGTTAGTAAGCCCGGTAGCAAGAAACAAGGGCTTTTAGTGAAACTGCAACATACAAAGTAGTGATGTGGTGAGTTCCAGTCATTAAAGAAACTCAAATCACAGGACTGGTAATTACGTCACAACACAGTGGAAAGAGGAAAAAAACAACTAAACACAACGAAAAGAATTCTTCCTGCTAAGAAAAAAGTTGACTTTGTCCTATATTGTATCACCTCCTAACAGAGGACCATGTTTTATTTCATAGGTATAATTGACTTATAATTTTAAATATTTGAAATTACTCATTAAGGAACAAAATAAGTATCTAAGAGTCTTCTTAAATTTTCCTAATGGAGTTGAAGTGTGATGCTAATGAGAGGAATGATTTTCCTCTGATGGCTTGTTTATTTCACTCAGGGTATTAATTTTGTAAATATATTTATGTCAAATAAAGATTAGGCTAAGGCAGAGGTCATTGTTTTGCTTCTCTTGCATCAGCTAGTGTTCTTTCTCATATTTACAAGTATCTCCACTTAGTAGTCTGAGAATTCCCAAAACATTTGATTCTGCAAATAAAGTTTCTGTGATAAATGTTTTCCTATCTCCACTAAGTACAGCTACTTCCCTAGTGATTTATAGTGTGAAATTATCTCCCATCATGAGCACAGCAGACCAGCAGAGGTGTTAATGATGTCCTCTGGTCTCTATTTACTCAGGAGTCTGGCAAATGAGAGAAAGTGAGAGAAATTCTGTTTATCTCTCTCTCTTTGGACTGTGGGCTCCACTATCAGCTTCAAGGAGTAAATGAAGTGCAGTGGGCATTGGCAAATTTTCAATCAACACGTTTAATTACTGTAATTAGCTAATCTCTCAAGACTTTAGCTTAAACAAACAGAAGCGTATGCAAACTGTGACATCACATGTTTGGAAATGTTGGTAACTTTAATTTTGTATGACCCAAGTTTTTCATTTTAATATATTCTCCAAAGCACAGAAAATTATAAAACAGGAGTAATAAGGAAAAGCACACAGATAATCCATTGGTTTTCTTTCCCTGGTTCATTTACAAGGAACAAACAATAAAACAAAGCACAAAACACCAAAGTAAGAGTTTTACTACCATTCAGTAGACAAGAGGGGGCATTACCATAATGTCAATATTGAATATGTGCAAGAAGATCACAGGTTAGTTTTATGTAAAAATGTGAAATGGAAAAAGATGGTTGCTGCTTGGGTAACTGAATCATGTAAATTCTCTTCTTCATCACTTGCTTTTTAGCACAATGAAATTAGACCACAAACAAAAGAAAGCAGAATCATTGTGTATGATATACCTGGAAACATATTGAACTAAGTTAATATTTAAACATGGGTAATTATTAGCTGAATGGCAATGTTCACCAGCCAGAAAGCAACTTACTAAGCCTTTTAAATTTAAATTTTATCATTTGTAAAATGAATTTAGGGAATATCCAGGGTTGAAATGATTTACTCATTCATTAAAACATTTATTCATTCACATAGCAGACATCTATCGAGGACCTATGTCATTATGTCAACTAAATAAGTATACAGATGTGAACAAGACCAACATGCAATATCCTTGTGATATTTTCATGGAAATTAAACAAGGTTTTGTGAAATGAAATGAAATCGTATTTGCTAATTGTTTGGTTAAAATATATTACAGGATCATAGCTCGTGGTCAGTAAGTTAGATTCGTTTTATTATTGACTATTCACTTTCCACTGTTGACCTGGTTCATAGCTGCAGAGACAGAATTAAAAAATGAATCCTTGACTGTTCATTCTAAACTCAGATAATTGCATTACCTGTCACTCTTGTTTAATAAAACAAATGCTGAAGGTCATTGTTATAGTAATATTCTTAACTGCCTTCTAGTTTCTTTTTTTGTTGGGCCAACTCACATATAATAGAACAGTGATTTATCTCTCTGTTGGGGTTCTGGGAACACCCAAAATTCTATATATGCCAAATAAAATTATTCCATTATTCAATCTTCTATATTCTCTATTGAGTGACATCACTAATGTAATTGCACAGGGTAGACATCTGGGAGTGAACTTTGTTCCTTCTCCTTACTCTCCACATCTGATCAGTGTGAGAAACGCATCTTCAATAAGGCCTTCACTTCCTCTCCCATAGACTAGGTTAATCCCACAACTAATTTTATTTCTCAGGTCTTAATTATTCTGATTTGTTTTCTACATACTGGTCACTGGTTCATCTAAAACTCAAAATTGACCCATAGTCCAAAAATAGTTCTACTGTTGAAAATCTGAAATAACTTAATAGCCATTCTTGTATTACTTATACCATAAGGTCCAAATTCCTTGGATAGTATAAAAATCTGGCTGTGATCTGTCATGCCTACTTTTCTATTTGTATCTCTCACTAATCTTTTATGAACATACTACATCTCAATCATGCCATATTTTAAATTTACTGAAAACTCTGTTTCTTTATAGAGTTCACAGGCTTTGAATACTCTGCTCTCGCTATTCAGAATGGCTTTTATTAAATTATTCACTCATTTTTGAAATTTCTCTCAGTGTAACTCGCTAATGCCTGCATGATAGTACGCTACTCAGACCTTTTCTGATTTCCATAGCAATTCAGGCTTAGTTCTTTAAGTGTACATAGGCCACTGCATTGTGATCATCTGTTTTTATAAACAAATTAGCTTTTTGATAAATATGAGCAGAGTGAAGATTTGCATCTCAAGTCCACACAGTGTAATACATAAAATACATTTTAATTAAAAATATTGATCACAATATTTTAACAGAGAAGGGGAATAGAATAAAATAGTTCTCTCAAAATTGTGTCACTTGGCATTTGAATGTTTTGAGCTGAAGGCAGTCAGAACCAGCAGATTCAAGAAAAACTTGCACTTTTCCCTAAATTACCGAGCAGAATGTAAATAGGAAATCAGGATCAGAAAGAGAGCTATTACCAGAGAAAAGTTTTTATTTAATGACCCATCTGTCTGGCAAGGCAAATATCTCATAACAAAAGATCTGCACTTTTTATCAAATATTTCCCCCTCTCCTTTGAAGTCATAGGCCCCTAACACTTTCTTAGCTCAGGATGGCAAAGATGCTTCAGGTGTCTGACTTGATGCTGGTTCGCATATATCTAGGACTCCATGTTTACAAAATCAATTGTTTTCCTCCTATTAATTTGTCTTATGTCAACTTAATCATTAGATTAGCAAGACAACCAAAAGGGGAAAATATTTCTGTTCCAATAACAAGAAATAAATTTTATAAACTTCAGAGTCAGCACTCTTGTAGCCTATGCTCAGTTTAGGAAAAACAATATTACTAAAATATTTTTCTAATTGATATATAGTTCTTTGCATATTCCTGATGCTTCCAGTCATAAGTGTATGACGATTATCTTCCCCAGTAGGTAATCTTTTTTTCAGTCACTTCCTATGACTTTTGCTAAACATAACATTCATTCTCATGTATCTTTTTTATGTTTTATGTTTTCTGTGATTTCAGTAATTCTTATGCAACATTAAAGTAATTTTCTATGTAGTTTTCTAAGAGTTTTACACTTTTGCCTGCATATTTAAATTTTTAATTCATCTCAATTCTGGAATTAAATGCAGTGTATGGCGTAACATAGTGTCTACATTCATCTATTTTCTATATAACTCATTTTCTTAACATCGTTTACTGAAATGTCTAACTACTCTCCCTTAATCTGCTGTTGTTGATATCAATTTCCACATACATATAGAAAAAAATAGATACTTTTTCAAGTTTTTGAAGAGTCCGTTTGTCTATTTATTTATCCTTGTAGCTATACTCTATTGTCTCAATGATTATGACTTTCTTTCTTTAATTGAGATAGAGAACAATTCCTTTTATTCTCCTTTTTCTCTTTTACCTTTTTCTTTTTGTTCATATGCAGAGATTACACTTATTTGGTCTTTCATAATTCTTTATTGTTTTTTAACACAACTTGTCAAGTAACACACACACACACCTTTGAGATTTTTGTAGAATGATCAAATCAAATAACCTATTTTGAGGAAAATTATTGCTTTTTACAGTGATTCTTCCTGATTAAGGTGTATTTTCTAAATTTATTTATATCCTCACCTATGTCTTTTAACAAAATTTTAAACTTTCCCATAAAAGCCATTTACATCTATTGTAGAAGGCGTTTTATGTATTTTATTTTACAGAACCAAAAAGGTTTATCTAAAATGACGTACTAAAGAGTAAGCATCCCACAGAAGAGATAAAAAAATGCTGACAGATTTTGAATAGTCATTTTTTTGAAATTAAAAACTTAAGTTCCATCTACTTGGCAAATAATTGTGCAAAAATTGTGAGTTTCTGTAAAATGCTTTCATATGCATTTACTAATAAAATAATATAAATACGAATATAGACTGAAATAGAAGAGATTTTGCCTCCTCTTTTTCTTCTTCAAGAAAACATCTGAGAAGAAAAGCTTCCCTAAAAAGAGCTACATAATTTGGGGGCCCATGGCAAAACTAAAATGCAGGTCATTTGTTAAAAATAAATTAAGAATTTCAAGTGGTGACAGGGAGCATTTACAAAACATGTGCCCTTAAAAGCTCAGGTCACCCTGTGATTGCACAGCATGTACCTAGGTGGCAACCCTGAGCCATTAGGGTTGTGTGAGCTCACACAGAGTGACTGTCATTCAGGAGGACCCTGCTGCCTGCAGTGATTAGTTTTCTATTTACTCTCTTTCAGGGGTAGAGTGATTTCTTCCAAGTACTGTCCCATTAGTGAAAATAAACATTTACATTGTAAACTAACATGCACAAAAAATAGACTCTAATACACAAATCAATAGATTTAAGTCAGTGACATCTCAGAAGATTTTGGCGTCATCATATGAATTTTGTAAAGGGATATCAGTATTCTCCACTCCTCCAGCGGATGTATGCGATGTGTTCTTTGTTATTTTTTCAGCTTTCCTAAACATTTATCATTTTATTTATTTTTATAAACAATTATAATTGAAGTAATGCTACATTAGAAGATTTTATTAAGTTTTAGGACTGCAGTAATGGATCGACATCTCTCTATATTACAGAAAGATCACCACTAAAGTTTTGATTTCATCTGTCACTGTTAATTTTCTCCTTTTACACAATTTGTACACTCTATCCTCTTTATTTGTGGTAATCACTAACTTGGTTGTATATTCTGAAAATTTAATTTTATTTTATTTAGTGTATTAACTTGGTTTCTTTATAAACCACATAAGAGCAAAATTATACAGTTTTGGTTTTCTTAGGTTTGATCAACTTTGCTAAACATAATACCTTCTTGGTTCATCAATGTTGTGACAAATGGCATGGCACTGTGTATAAAATTAACATAATTTTTATTCACTCATTTGTTGATGTGCATTTAGGGCATTTCCAGCTCTAATATATTTTAAATATACAACGCACGTGTTTTCAAAAAATATTTTTGTGTTTTTTTGGTAAATGCTCAAAGTGGAGTAATTAGAATATACGGAATTTCTATTTTTTAATTCTCTGTAAACACTTCATACTAATTTCCCTAATGGCTGTACTGATTTACTTTTCCATGAATAGTGTACAGCTTTGTTTAATCCTCACGTCCTCTCCAACATTTACTGTTGTTTGAATTTTTAGTAATAACTATTATCCCAGGTGTGAGGTGATTCCTCATTGTTGTTTTGATCTGTATTTCCTAATAATTAGGTAAAGTGAGCATCTTCCAATGCACCTGATGGCCACCTGTATCCTATGTTGGAGAAGTGTCTATTCAGAAAAACGAGAAAAACAATGAATGTTAAGGTCTTCTCAGTGACTAGAAAGTGAGAGAAAATGTGGACAGTGACAGTCTCAAGTCTTCCTAAAGAATGGAGGACACTGTTCCATTTTCCACTAGAACCACATATTCATGTGTAGTTGAGATCAGTTTCCTTAGGGTCTCCAGTAACTTACCATTTCAGATTCCTTAGGGTCCCCATTAACTCACCATTCAGATTCCCTTTTACGGTTGTTAGGTAAAAGCAGACAGAGCCTTCAGCTGTAGGTGGTGAAAACTTAGGTAAGGAGAGACTCCTGAGAGTATAAAGGAGTAGTTTATGCTCATTAAGCTGTTCAACTTTAGAAAGGCAAGGTTTTTTTTTTTTTTGTATGTTTGTTTTTTCTTTTTGTTTTTCTCTTTTAATTTTGAGACCCAATTCCCTTGTGTCTAATTGTTACATTATAGAAGAGGACAGTTGATCCTGGTCAATTCTTCCTGTTCCATATAAGCATTCATAGTAGATAGAAAAGAGCAATGAAGTTCCTTCAGTTAAAAAGATTAATGAACAATGGCTGCTTCTATAGAGCAACAGGTACGTGGAAAAGAAATTAGGGGAAGAAATGTGTTTTTTCTTCCTTGAGATTTTCTTAAGAAGTAAATTGTCACTCTAATTTTGGTTTTGTTCAGAGAAAATGCATAGGAATGTAGAAAATTGTAGAAGGTGCAGAAATTCTTAGAATTTGTAATAAATAGTTGACTTTTTCAACATGTGAGCAAGATAACATGCTGTGTTTGGACAGCAACGCATTGTTCCTGGAAACAAGATTCAGAATCCAGAATAGCGTTAACCTCCCATAAGTGACAAGTAAATGATCACAATGTTAATCTAAGCGAAGTCGGGGTTTATGACAGTCAGCTAGTTATTTTCTTAGAAGAAATCTTTTGTGGTTAAAAGCTTTTAGAATTGGTGTGTATCCCCAGTAAAGAAGAAAATAAGGAAGGGAGGGAAAGGAGAAATAAATTCACCTTGATAGTTCTCGTGTATGTCAGACATTTCACTAAGGATGTTCATATATACTATTTAATATGTCAGTATTTATTAATGAATTAATTTCATTAATTACATTTTAGATAGAAATTGAAAAACTGAAAGCAATCAATACTTTAAGTACAAGATAATTCAAAGAAAGCATTAAGAAAGATTTGTAGGAAGGACTTTAGAATGTTCATCGAACAGTTATTAAAGCAGAAGATAAGTAATGTGAAGTCACTAATCACGTGTAATGACAAATAAAAAATGAGATCACATTAGAAAAAAAGAAATTTCTTCATTATTGTTTTTATGATCCTGTAGTTGAATCACATTCTCAATAAATGTAGATATCACTTTCATCTTGGTGATTTACTATAATAAAATTAAGAGATTATATTTATACATAAACTGAATGGATGGCAGTTTGTTAGATTTCAGATCTCTAATTTTTGTGCCTGAGCTTGAACCTTTTAACTTAAGATTGTAAAGCATAATGCTAATTATGTAAAGGCCATATTTTTTATTTAATTCTGTTGCTGTCCGTGTATTTTTCTGTGCTTGCATTATCAGTTTTAAAAAATAGAAAAAGATATGACACATGAAGAATAGACTGTGTTGCACATTTAACTTTCACAGGAAGTCAATCTGAAAGATGTGACACTATGGCCATTGAAAGATTTAAACTAGTGGATACCACATTAGAAACTTACCATATACCATGGAGAATCATGAGGCTTAAGAGGAACTGATTAGAAGTATTTTCTGATGAACCTCCCATGTAGTCTTATAATATATTGCTTTCCAGTGTTGTGGGTATGTGAGGAATACAAATACAACTTAAGAATCATAGCTGTGTTCAAAGAACTTTATCTATCTAGTTCTAACATTGATTGGCTAATAAAAGTTCTGGAATGCTAAAAGGGAAGCCAGATTAGATAGACACACTAGCAGGACTGAGGAGGACTTTCATAAAAATTAGACGAATGACTAGTAATAACAAAATAACTACATCAGGGGCACAAAGATGTTTGCAAAGAAATCTTAAAAGGTATTGTAATGGAATTGCCTTTAGCTCAAGAGTAGTGTGTGTGCCATGTTAACTGAAATTAAATTACTTGTTATATCTCTTAGCTTTGCTGTTTAAGAAGTAAGTGATTTATAGATAAAACATTTTTCCAGCTCTCCTGTGCTTTTTAATGGGCATACTGAAGATGGTTAGAAATTTGTATTTCCTAATACTTCATGTTCCTAATACTGTGTAGTGATGCTAAACCAGTCAGCATGTAGTTCACAAGAATTAGCTAAAAATCTTGGAAACAAGACGGGGAAGAATGCCTCACCCTAAATTTTACCTTGATAATCCTAGGGAGAACAGGAGAGAAATGTTACATACATATTAGAAAGCTCTATGGTAGCTGCTAAAAATGAGAAAGTCTGATAATCAGTTGTACACATTTTAGAATTTTTTGGATGAAAATGTTATTGAAAAGCTATCTCTCAGGTTTATGGCTGTTGTTTCCATAAACAGAAGTTAGGGTATTGACTGGCAGAGACTTCAGATGCGGTTGCTAGTGTTGCTGGTGTGTGGTTGTAATCACCCAGGTCCAGGAGGTGAAGATGGCTCCCTTCCCTTCTTCAGGTTCATTGTTGAAATGTGTCCTAGCATGCAGTTAAGTCATTAGTTCTGCACAGATAAATACAGGGCATCAAAACAGGAAAGATAAGGAGGGTAGAAAAGTCTTGAATGTAACTTTTAGAGTCAGTTGGGAAAAGCTTTTAATTTGTCACTCATTGTCTTGTAGCTCATTTAATTGCTATTTATTTATTTATTTATTTTTAGTCACTGCTTAAATTAGAGAACAAAGTGAAAAAGCTCCTATGACTACCTTCTGGCTAGGAACACCGGCCAGAGGAATATGGAATTAGAAACCTCTCTGGGCTCTGATTCTTCAACTTCCTATTCTCAGTGTTTCAGAGTTCCAGAGAAAGACACCGAAGGTCTCTGCTGACCTCTCTTTCTGCTTGAAAAGAGCTTCCCTTTCCCCTCTCCTGTTGAAATCCCACTCACGCATTGAGAGCCAAGTCAGAGTCCCACCCTTGCTGGAGCAAACTTGTCTACGCAGCTTGAAGTGCTCATGTCCAGTTTTGATCTTTGATTGCACATTTTGCCTAGACCTTTCTTTGGTCAGTTCACTACCAGAGTTGCTGTTTATCTGTGGTGCAGAATTATATCCGTTTTCTGTTTTTATCTCTTCAGCTGTTTTTCAGACTCTGCAGCCAGGGACTAGTTCATACTTCCTTGTTCCTTTCATTGTGTCTTGTGGGTGTTCAGTAAACAATTACTGTTCAATGGGTGTTGGTACTCGTATAACACATTGAGAGTTTTTTACTTGTTTACTTTTAGGAACAGGTAAGTCTGATATGTGTGAAATCTTTGATGGACAGTGGTTTTCTGCAACATGACATTATGCTTTGTCTTTAGATTGTAGTGCTTTTCTAATGTAAATTAATAAGACAATTACTTGACTTCATGAATTGTTATATTTCCAATTATACCTGTAAAGGGTAGAATGAAGATTATAATATGTAAAATGAAGATAGTAGGTCAGAACGAGTGGTCATATGCTGTCTATTTTTCTTGTACTGGAGATTACTTGTTTTCCTAAAGTTTTCTAGCTTGTAGATTCTGTGGGACTCCACACCAGAACTTGTCAGACTGTCATTTCTATCAGAATGTATTGCATGGGACTATGAGGAGAGACACTGGGAGGTGTACTTGCTCTTCATGAAGAAGAGAAGAGTCTCCAATCTTTCTCTCTGCCCAATCTTATTAGCTGATCTGACTGGTGAGATACTAGAAATTCAGGATAAGTTGAAGAGGTTGATTCTACCAACTCATTAGATGTCTTTAAATGATTCTTCCTCTTCCAAACAATGGTAACATAAAAAAAAAAAAAAAATGGAAGGATGGTGAGATAATAAGACACATAAAGAAGTCATGAATGAATCTATTTTAAAATGATAACCTCCCAGTCCCACAAAGCATTAGATCCCAATAAAATTAATATGGTTTTATATTCTAGACTTAAAATCTGAGGAAAAAATTGAAAGTATTATCTGATATATATACATTCACATACATTGGAGCAAAAATTTTAATAAGATCTTTAAAAACTTCTTTCTTCTGCTCCTACCCACATTCTCTTAATTTTCCACATCCCTCTTTTTTTTTTTTTTTTAATTTTAGGCCCTGGTATAAAGTAAGGACTTAATAAATACTAGGGTTATAATTTAAAGTAGATAATGATCATTTAAATTCATTAGACTAGGATACTATGAAGTTATAAATAAAGTCATAAGTAATATATTATCATAGATTAACGTTCTTGAGTCTTCTGTGAAAACTTATATAAACAGACTAATTTATCCATATCTAACAAAAGTGTCCATTCTTACTTCTGCTGAAGGAAACATTTGATTGCTCTGAATATGGAAATGGATCTTGTCCAGAGAACGAAAGGTCGCTGTTTGTCCGAGCTGCCATGTACTCATTTCTGGCGGGAGCCATAGTCATCACTGTGTTTGGCAATCTCACCATGATCATCTCTGTTTCATACTTCAAGCAGCTTCATACACCAACCAACTTTCTCATACTCTCCATGGCTGTCACTGATTTCCTCCTGGGATTCACCATCATGCCATACAGCATGGTCAGATCAGTGGAAGATTGCTGGTATTTTGGGTTTACATTTTGCAAGATCCATTTTAGTATTGACCTGATGCTTAGCATAACATCCATTTTCCATCTTTGCTCAATAGCCATTGATAGATTTTATGCTATCTGTCACCCTCTACGTTATTCCACAAAAATGACGATTCCAGTCATTAAAAGGTTGATACTGGTCTGCTGGTCAGTGCCTGGAGCACTTGCATTCGGAGTGATCATGTCTGAGTCCTATGCTGATGGAATAGAAGGTTATGCTATCCTGGTTGCTTGTTCCACTTCTTGTCCAGTGATGTTCAACAAACTATGGGGGACCACCTTGTTTATGGCAGTTTTCTTTACTCCTGGTTCTGTGATGGTGGGGATTTATGGCAAAATATTTGCAGTATCCAGAAAACATGCTCGTGCAATCAATAACTTGCCAGAGAATCAAAATAATCAAATGAGGAAGGACAAAAAAGCAGCCAAAACATTAGGAATAGTGATGGATGTTTTCTTATTTTGTTGGGTTCCCTGTTTCTTCACTGTGTTATTGGATCCCTTTTTGAACTTCTCTACTCCTACATTTTTTTTTGATGCTTTGACATGGTTTGGCTATTTCAACTCCACATGTAACCCCTTAATATATGGTTTCTTCTATCCCTGGTTTCGTAGAGCGCTTAAGTATATTTTGCTAGGCAAAATTTTCAACTCACAGTTTCATAATACTAATTTGTTTACTCAAAAAGAAACTGCATAGAATCATTCTGTAAGAGTGAAGTGAAGCAAAAGGAATGGGACTTCAAAGTGACTTAAAGTATGTGTGTTTGTGTGTGTGTGTGTGTGTGTGTGTGAGAGAGAGAGAGAGAGAGAGAGAGAGAGAGAGAGAGAGAGAGAGTCATAGACTCTCATTTCTAGTGAAGAATAAAGAAAAAATTTTTCTTTTTATTCAAAATTACTGCTTTTCAGAATATTTTGTATGCCTAATATTTCTAGGTAGGAAAAAAAGAGAATGTTAGAAAGGTAAAAAGAAGATGAGAAAAAAGTCAACAATGGAATAAAGAGGGCTCACAAAAGCTTGTATACTATTAGGAAGTCATCCAGAAACAAGCTGTACTTGAAGATTGCTCTCCGCCCCCATCCCATTGGTAACCACCACACACTCTCCATTTACTTTTTCATCTATGTGTCTCATCAGGCATACTTTGAAACATAAATAAATGAAAATTATAGGTAATTAAATAGGAAAATAATTTCAAAAATGCATCTTCTGTGTGTGTGTATGTGTGTGGATGTTTCCACTTGTTATGTGAGAAATGAACTTTTACTAGATTTTACTGTTATGAGATTAAATGTTTTTAAGGAAAGGAGAAATAGAAATTGCATAACTGAGGTTGTAGATTCCATCCTTGTTTTCATTCATGTATCATCTTCATAATAGCAGTTGGCAAATTATTTTCAGGAGAATCCTGTTTACCACCTTCCTTTCTTCTCAGGCTCATCATATTTTGTGTTTTTAGTTGATACTGTGATTTTTGATAAATGTAAAATATAAGACAAAAGAGGTTGTTCTTGGAAAACATCACTCCTTTGTTCTTAATATTTACACATATTTCTAAAATATAATAGAGTGTTGGGAAGACAAAGGAAAGAAGAAAACTAATATGTGTGGGGCCTCCTCTGCGTTTTTGAAACTTTATATATGCTATTTGGAGCCTTGTTAAGTGTAAGCTGAGACCCATTAATTACCAATGAAATTTATTTAAGGTCTGCAACCAGTGGTAAAAATTGAACACCTGGTCTAGAAAGAAGAATCAAAAATAGCCCTATGTGTAAGATTTGATGATTTCCTTGAGAGGTGTGTGTGTGTGTGCATGTGTGTGGATGTTTGTGTGTGTTGTGTGTGTGTATGTAAAAGGGTCTTCAATTGGCTGATTTCAAATCAAGCTACAAAAAGTAATATCAATAGGCTCCCAAAATTGCTGAAAAGTTAACAGCCTACTTTTGCAAGTGGACATGGGTAGTTCCTATATACCATTGGGTGCCAACATCTAAATGAAGAGCAAATCAGATTAGAAGAAAATAGTTCACTTCAGGATGCATTACTTGCAATAGGGTAAATATTGCCGTATAAAATTTTCATTTTAATTACATGTATGCATGTCAGTGTGTATGTGTTTGTATGTGTAAATGAACTATTTCACTGATATGTTTTTAATTTTGTCATTTACATGTAGTAATAAACAAATTAAAAATTTTTGTGGGAAAGATTTTATAAAGGCTCCATGTTTTCCTTTATTTTAATTAATGACACCAATCACAGTTAAAATGTGGTCATTCAGCATCAGTGCTTTATGCGGTCTGGACTTGTTACTTTCTATTCACCTCACTGACCTGCTAGTTGGTCGCATTCTCACCTTGCAGGGCAGAGGTGAAATAGTGGAGTTTCTTGAAACAGAGCGAAAGAAAATGCAAGTACAAACTAAATGGAAAGTGATTTCCAAGGAACAGAACTATTAAAGCCAGGGATTTTATAGGTGCTAGGGTGATAATTTGGTGACTTCTGGAGTCTATTCGGTAATTTTTCCTAATGAAATGATGTTGTTAATGGTGTCTTGTTATCTAAACACACAAATGTATAAGATGTCTCATCTTTATTTTAAAAGTACAGTTGCTAAAAATGAGTAAAATGTATTTCAGCTTTACTATGAAGCAGAAGTAACTTTAATTGATATTTATTGAAATTATTTCTAAATTCCTTACCATTACACTTTAGAAAATAAGACAAACATCTTGGTGTGAGGTTCTATGTTGACATTTGTTGTAAAGGAGTTGATGACTCTCTTTGTAAGCACAGAATGATGATATCTGTGATGATTTCTTGTTTATGCTGGTTCTTCATGACAAAACTGTAATTCAACATGGGCTTTAAAGTTTATTATGATGCTTCTTCTTTTATTATTATCCTATTCATATTTTAAAACATCATTTCTTCAAATGGCCCTTCTGTGAAGTTTTTCTAGTTACTTTCCTTCAATCAAAACATAATGATCTCTGTATCTTTTCAGGGGCACTTTAGTTTCAGAACATATTCACCCTCTCTCTCTGTTTGCCTGTGAAAGACAGTGAGCCAACCTCTATGTACTTTCCTCCTCCCATCATCTGTCCTGCTTTCATTATCCATAGGTAGTAAAGTCCCTTCCATGCCTAGAATTTTACAGGAAGGTTCAGATAAAGTGAACTTAGAGAGATGAAGTGATTCACCCTGGATTAGCCAACTAGTTGTAGAACCAGGACTGGAACTCAATTCTCTTGGTTTCTCATTCAGTATTCTTTATTTACTAGCTTTCTGAAGATATGTGATCAATTACCTGCTTTTTCATTTCTTTTTTTTAAACTAAGGTTTTAGCCAAATGTTAAATATCACTGAAGTAAAGATCAACACTCCTCTCTACCTCAATAAGTCATTACATTTGGGAATCAGTATAAATAGAAACATTTTATGACCCAGACAATTATTCCTCATTTGGATACTAGTCAATATTTAATTGAGCCTACACATCTCTCTGTATTTCTAATACACAGAAATTTCAGTACCTCTTCTTACCAGAACGAAGACCAGAAAACACATATTTCTGTTCTTCTTTTGGAAACAAAAGGAAAATGGAAGTGATTTGGAAATGAAAATATGCAGAGTATTTCGCTCTCCCCTGGAAATAGAAGTAAAGGGAACCACTCAACTGGGATTCTGCAGTAGTTCTATTGGGCGTCTTGGATCTCAGCTTTCTATTCCAGGTTTCTTGAGAGCAGGCACAACCTTTCATGAATCCCATATCTCAATCCCTGTTACTATGCATTCCAGAATTTCCTGACCTCATGCCTGCAAGGTTGTCAAAAGACTCTCAATGGACCACAACTATCTTTTCAAGAGAGGGAAGGGTCAATACAATGAAATCGAAGTGTGCTTTTTAAAAATATGATTCATTTTATTCTTCAAAATAGTTGAAGTGTCCATTAAATTTTATAAACAACCAGAAATTGCTGCAAACACATGCAATAGAGAAAGATATTTTCCTAAGTGGAGGATAATTATGATGATTTTTAACGAAAGAAGGATCCTAAATTGGCCAATGAAATTTCATCCATGTATATATACAAATATACATGTATATGAAGTTAGGAATTTCAATAATGCTAAAATATACTTATTTATTTGATATTATTTCCTAATAAAATTATTGTAATGTGCTACTTACTTCACTGGTAGTAACTATGTATTTAATTTTTTTTGTAATTTTTCTCATATGGGCATCATTTACTTAAGACATTGTATTGCTCTTTGTGCCTCAAAACTGCTTATATATTTCAGATACTCAGGGTGCCCAAACTTAAACTGTGGTTTCTCTGTTGTCAAGAACTCTTC
>RJWH01008517.1:0-29798 GCA_004363575.1 Solenodon paradoxus
ATTTGATTTCTCTGATTGTTGGTGTAGAATAGAATCCTTTGCTCCTTAGATCAAGTTTGTTAATTTTCTTTTTCAAGTTTTCTATATCTTTACTGATATTTTTTCTGCTTGATTTATCAACTACAGAGAGAAGAATGTTAAGAACTGTCACTATAATGGTAGATTTGTCAATTTGTCATTTAATTCATTGATTTTTGCTTTGGTAGGTTTTGAAGTTGTGTTAGGACACATAAAAGCATCTAACTGTGATATTTTCTTAGAGATAACCTTTCATCTCTATGCTGATCTGCATAATCCTTTAATAATGCTTTTTGTTTTAAAGACTTTTTTCTGACAATAATAAAACTACATCAGGTTTATTTTGTTCAGTATTTGCCTAGCATATCTCCTTCTATCCTTTTATTTAAAATTATACTTTTATATTACAGTTATAAATCTTTTTAACTCCACATATCTGGAATTATCATTTTTTCTTTCTTTGCCATTATATTTTAGATGTGTCTCATGTAAATTGCATATAATTGGATTTGAAAATCAGATACTGTCTTTTTAAAACTGACTGGGCTAATTTATTTATATTTAGCATGCTTTCTTATATATTTGAACTTATTTATATCATTTTATTTTCTTCTATTTTTCTGCTTTATGTGTACTCCTCTTTTTTCTCTTTCCCTGGCATCTCTTTGGATTCTCTCAGGTTTTTTTCCCTTTTAAACCCTTGGTTTAATTTTACTCTTCTGGAAATTATACATTAACTTGTAAGTTTGTACAGAGCAGAAGGAAAATAACCAAATGTGAATAATTAGACTCTTAATTGTTTTTAAATGTGTCCTGAGTTTCTGACATGTATCCGCTGAGTGTTCTACCAGTCTTTCCAACTTAGAACTGATCTTAAATGTGATCTCTTTTTCAAACTTATCGAGGTAGAGTTCATTTATAGTCTCTAATTCTTTTTAGGTGTTAGGGTATATATGTTTGGCTAATGCATACACTTGGCATCCTCCACCATAATAGAAATGTATACATTTCTAACATCCAGTAATGTTCAGTCATGCCCTCTTCTAGTCAATCTCCTCCTTCCTCCTACCAGTCCCTGACAACATCCGATCTAATTTTTGACCCTATAGTTTGATATTTTCCAGAATGTTCTATAATTGGAATAATTTAGTCTTCAATTTTTTTTCAGAGGAGGTCTGGCTCCTTTCACAAAATATAATTATTTAATATTCAGCCATATTGTAATGTACAACTTCATTCTTTTTTTTAATGGTCAAATAATATTTGGTTGAATAAATATACATATTTTGTTTATCCATTTTATTTATCTGTTGGTCGACATTTGGGGTTTCCCCACATTTTGTCTATTATAAATAGTGCTGTCATGAACATGTCTGTACAAGTTTTTTATGTAGACTTAACATTTTCATTATGTTGAATCTGGAAACCTTTGAGTAGTATTGCCACCTTAACAATATTAAATCTTCTAAACAGGCACAAGGGAGGGATGTTTTTCTATTTATTTAAGTTTTTCTTTTTTTTTTTTTCAGCAATGCTTTATAGGTTTCATTGCACGTGTCTTTTACCTCTATGATTAAATTTGACTTCTAAGTACTTTATTTCTGTGGGTGCTATTGTAAATTAAATTGTTTTCTTAATTTACTTACAAATTGTTCATTTTGGTGTATAGAAACACAACTGATTTTTCTATGTTGGTTTTATATTCTGAGTCTTTATTGAGTTAATTAACTATAGTTGTTTTGTGGATTGTTTTTCTGTTTAGGATCATGCTGTTCTTAGAAATAGTTCTAATTCTTTTATTCTAATTTGCATGCCTTTTATTTCTTTTCTTGTCTAATTGCCTTAACTAGAATGCCCAATATAATGTGAGTAGCAGTGGTGAAAGTAGACATCCTTGTATTGTTACTGATCTTAGAGAGAAATTTTTCAGATTTTCACCATTGAATATGACATTAGTTGTGGGGTTTTCTTAAATGTTCTTTATAATGGTGGAGAAATACACTTCTATTCCTACCTTTTGGAGTACTTTTATCTCAAAAGTGTATTCCATTTTGTCAAATGCTTTTTCTGTATCAATTGAGATGATAATGTTTTTGTCTCCTTTATTCTATTAGTATCATCAGTTACATTTATTGATTTCTTTTTGTTCAAACACCTTTTCATTCATGGAATAGAATTCACTTGGTCATGATGTATAATCCTTTAATCATGCTGTTGGATTCTGTTTGCTAGTCTTTCAGGACTTTTACATCATATTAAGGGATTCAATCTACTTTTCTTGTGGTATCAGAGTAACACTAACCTCGTAGAATGAACTTGGAAGTATTCGTTACTCTTTTGTTTTTTAGAATAGTTTGAGAAGGATTTGTGTTGATTCTTCTTTAAATAGTTGGTGGAATTCACCAGTGACGTCATCTGATTTTGTAATTTTCTTTCTTAAAGAAATTATTTAGCTAACATTTGTTAATAAGATTATGTTTTTCAGATGTACAGCGTTGTATTCTATCCAATACCATATAATTGACCCCACTATACTAAATTTTTCCACCTTAAACCCTCTTCACTTCTGGTAGCTACCAATATGTCCTCTGAATCTGTGTTTGTTTTTGTTTTGTTTAGTTCGTTTCTTTATCTTTCACATATGAATCAAATCACACAGTATTTGTTTTGTATACGATTAATCTCACTTTGTATAATACCCTCTCATTTCATCCATGTTATCGAAAATAGCAGCATTTCATCATTTTTTAAGCTGAGTATCCCACTCTTTATATGTACCACATCTTCTTTATCCACTCATCTATTGAAGGGCACAAAGACAATTTCTGTATCTTAGCTATTGCAAATAGTGATACAATGAACATAAGAGCATATATATCTTTCTAATTAACATTTTAATAAATACCTTGGATAAACACCTGAATGTGGAATAGCTGGATCAAATTGCATTTCTTTGTTGGGAAGCTTTTAATTACTGAGTCAATTTCTTTATTTGTTAAAGATTCATTGAGATTTTCTTTTCTTCTGTAAGGATTAAGTTTAGTTATGCTATATTTTCACTTGAATTTTTTAAAGTTATTTTCTAATTTCTCTTGTGATTTCTTCTTTGAATTACTGGTGGTTTAATAATGCATTGCTTAGAAGAAATAACACTTATAAAATATATGCACCAAATGAAGTAGCATCACAATATTTATAAGCAAGTATTACTAGAATTGGCGAGATACATCGACAGCAACACAATCATAGTAGGAGACTTCAACACTTCACTTACAACAATGGACAGATCAACTAGGCAGGAAAATAACAGGGAAACATCAGTTTTAAATGACTATTTGGAATAATTTGGTCTAATAGACATATACCAAACACTTCATCCAATGATTATGGATCTCCCTTTTTCTCAAGTGTACATGGAACATTCTCAAGAAGAGATCATACGTTGGTTCACAAAACATGTCTCAACAAATTTACAAAGATTGAAATCATACCAAGCATCATCCCTGACCACAACGGCTTAAAACTAGAAATCAACCACAAAAAGAAAGCTGGAAACCCCCAAGTTAATTGGAGACTGAACAATATGCTTCTGAATGAATCTTTGGAAAAAGATTAAATCAAAGAGGAACTTAAAAAATACTTTGAGACAAGGGAGAATGAAGACACGAGCTCCCAGAATCTATGGGATTCAATGAAAGATGTACTAAAAGAGAAGTTTATTGCAATCCAGGCTTACCTCAAGAAACAAGAAAAGTTGCACATAAGCAATCTAGCTCTACATTTAAAACAGCTAGAGAAAGAACAACAATTAAAGCAAAAAATCAGTAGAAGAAAGGAAATAATCAAAATTCAAGCAGAAATAAGTGAAATAGAAAATAAAGACAATCTAGAATATTAATGAAACAAAAAGTTGGTTCTTTGAAAAAACGAAATTGACAAACCATTGGCTAGAGTCACAAAAAATATAGAAAACTCTTGTAACTAGAATCAGAAATGTAAGGGAGAAGTTATAAGAGATACCACAGAAATTCAAAACATCCTAAGTGACTCCCATGAACAGCTGTATGCTAATAAAGTAGAAAAACTTGGGGACATGGACAGATTTTTAGAAAAATACAGTCTACTAAGACTGAAGCAGGAAGAATTGGAAAACCTGAACAGAACTATCAAAGCAAAGAAATCGAGGATGTAATCAAAAGTCTCCCTTTTGATTTTCTAATTTTCTAATGAGGTTTACCAAAACTTCAGAGAAGAATTAACACCTATTCTTTTCAAACACTTCCAAAATATTGAAGTACAGAGAGCACTCCCAAATACTTTCTACAAGGCTAACATCACACTGATACCAAAAGCTGATAGAAATGTCACCAAGAAAGAAAACTACAAATCAATATCTCTAATGAACATAGATGCAAAAATTCTCAGCAAAATATTTGCAAACTGAATCCAAAAATGTATCAGAAAGATCATTCATCCTGACCAAGTTGGGATTTATCCCAGGGATGACAGAGTGGTTCAAAATATATAAATCCATTAATGTAATTCACCATATCAGCAAGAATAAAAAGAAAAACCACATCATATCAGTGGATGCATAGAAAGCTTTTGACAAGATTCAATGCCCATTTGTGATTAAAAAAAACCCTACATAAAATGGGGATAGAATGTATGTACCTCAACTTGATAAAGGCCACATATGACAAACTGACAGCCAGCATCATAGTTAATGGTGGAAAATTGAAAGCATTTCCTCTAAGGTCAGGAAAAAGACAAGACTGTCCATTCTCACCACTACTATTTAACATCATACTGGATGTCTTAGTGAGAGCAACTGGGCAAGAAAAAGAAATAAAATGAATCCAAATTGGAAAGGAGGAAGAAAAACTCTCATTATTTCCAAATGACATGATTATATACATTGAAAACCCTAAAAACTGTCAAAAAAAAAAAAACTACTGGAAGCAATCAACGAATATAGTAAAGTGGTAGGCTACCAAATCAATGCACAAAAATCCATCACGTTTGTATACGCAAACAACATGCTAGAACAAAATGAAATCAAGGAAATGATGCTGTTTAAAATAGAAGTAAAAAGAATCAAATGTCTGGAATGTACTTAACAAAGGAATTGAAAGACCTGTACAATGAAAACTACAAGTCCTTCTCAGAAGAAATAGGGACACAAAGAGATGAAAAGACATCTCCTGTTCATGGTTGGGAAGAATCAACATCATCTTGAATCACCTGAATCATAACTGAATCACCAGAAACTGACCCACTCACATACAGCCAGTTATCTATGACAAAAGAGACAAAAGTATATGATGGAGAAAAGAAAACCCTTTCAATGTTGGGACAACTGAACAGCCACATGGAAAAGCATGAAATGAGATCACTCTCTAACACCATTCACAAAAAAATTGACTCAAAATGGATTAGAGCCTTGGACATAAGACTGGAAACCATAAAATTCTTGGAAGGAAACATAGGAAAGATATTCCATGACATCAGCTTTGGAGAGGCCTTTGGGGGCTCAACTCCCGCATCATGAGAAACAAAAAGAAAAATGAACAACTGGGACTACATCAAACTAAAGCTTCTTCATAGCAAAAGAAAACATGACCAAAACCAAAAAGAAATCTACTAACTGTTAGAAGATATTTGCGTTTCATATTTCTGACAAAGGCTTAATATTTAAAAGAATTCATAAAGCTCAATAACTGAAAAATAGACAATCCAATAAAAAATGGGGTGGGGAGGAATTAGAGAGACACTTTTCTGAAGAAGATATTCAGATAGCCAATAGGCACATGAAAAGATGATCCTACCCACTGACTATCAGGGAAATGCAAATCAAAATGACAATGAGGTATCACCTTATACCTGAGAGACTGGCTATTATCCAAAAGTCTGGATACATCATATGTTGGTGAGAATGTGAAGAAAAGGAAACATTTTTACATTGTTTGTGGGAGTGCAAATTGGTGCAACCCCATGGAGAGCAGTTTGGAGATTTCTCAAAAAGTTGGAGATGGAAGTCCCATATAATTCAGCCATCCCACTTCTGGATATTTACCCAAAAGGTACAAAAACACTCATTCCCAGAGATTTATGCATCCCCATGTTTATTGCTGCCCTAGTCGCAATAGCTAAGAACTACAAGCTACCTAAGTGTCCATCAGATGAATGGATAAAGAAGATATGGTCCAAATATACAGTGAAATACTACACAGCCCTTAGAAGAGATGAAATCCTGTCATTTGAATCAACATGGATTGATCTAAGGGGATTATGCTAAGTGAAATAAGTCATAAGAAGAAAGATGCCAGATGACCTAACTCATAGATGGATTTGAGTAGACAAAACAAAGGAACAGATGAAACCAAACTAACCCTTGAACACTTGTAACAAAACTGAGGTTACTAACAAAGAATGGGACAGGGTGGAGGGGTGACAAATGGTGGCAGGGCCCACTGGCCAGTGGTGAAGAATACTTGTTGATTTGGTAAAGGGCAGGGTGTATTGATATATATATATATATATATATGAGGAATGGGGAATCTATACATATTAAGTTATTTCGATGAGTAAAATTTAAAAAAAAGAAAAAATAAGAATGTATTGCTTAATTTCCACATATTAATGAATTTTCCACTTTCCATGGGTTGATGACTTCTAGTTATATTCCATTCTGGTCATAGAAGATACTTCATGTACTTTTGATCTTTTTAAAGTTATTGAGGCTTATACTGTGGCCTAACATGTGATCTATTCTGGGGAAATTCCACGTGTGACTTAAGATGAATGACAACAGAAACACACCATGGCAGAACTCATGCAGTGCAGCTGAATCACTTTAAGAGGGAAATATATAGCTGTAATTACATTGGAAGCCCACTGTCTATTCATCTCTGATTGTACTTTCTCATTCCCTAGATGTAAATATTCTCTTGAAATTGTTTATAATTGTTTATAATTCCTGTGATTTTTTTATACTCTCATTACTAGTAACTACATACTTAATCAGAATAGATTGCATAATATAGGTGTCCTTGTCTCTCTTGTTTTCAAATGCTCCATGTAATGACTTTTATAGTTATATGCCACTCATACTTTACCAGTATTCAATATATAAATATACCACAGTGCATTTTTGGTGTCCTACTAATAGGCATTTTCCCTTTATAGGTTTGCTATTACAAATAATATGGCAAAGAATATTCTTGATAATTGTTTTGTTGTACTCACATGCCAGCTATTTTCAGGTTTTGTGCCAAGAGTGCAACTGCTGGATCATTATATAGGATTACTTTCAGTTTGCCTGTGTATACTCACGAGTGGAGCTGTCAGTTACCTTTACCCAAATCATACATCTAAAGGGGACATTATATTTCTGATTGCAAACATGGGCCTGGAATCAGACAATCAGGAAAGATTATAATGGCTCTGTCTTTCAGTAGCTGAGTGAGCCTAGTAAATCTAATTAGCGTTCTTGAGCCTCACCTTCTTGATATGTAAAAGAAAATTCTGATCCTCACCTCAAGGGAGCTGTGTGAGGGAGTTCATGTGCAAACCTTGGTAAAGATTCCAACAGGATATTTAGTACATCTTCAATGCTGATGTCTACTTCTTTCCAATCCCAACTGCTCTGATATTTAACAAGGATGTATTTTAATGAGTACTAGGGGAAGAAAAATGAAGAAGGGAATGATGCACACACATCTATATTAAATAGGAATATCAGGGACATCTGTGATGTGTGGTGCAATGGAGCTGGGCTAGGGGAAAAGTTCTCTTTCCCATGGAATAACTGCTTTTCCTGTCCTCTGTTGGTGCCCTCCTGTTCACATCAGAGCTGCATGTGTCCTGAAGACTGGGTCCTACTTGAAGCTCCAGGAAAGGTGACTGGGGTCTGCAGGAAGGGGCAGTGACCCTGTGTCTGAGTCATCCCAGGGTGATGACTTATTTCTTCTGCCATGACTGGCATGTCACACAGGTGTTCCATGAACATCTGTCACCCTTCACACCTCCAGGGTCAAAGAGGTCATAATAATGGTTTCATGGTCACTCCTTGTGGAAGTTTTAAAATTTGAGGAACCTCCTTAAGTTAAAGAAGAGGAAGTCCTCCCTGGAAATCTGATGAGATGAAAACCTGACCTTATGTAAGGGATTCTTATCTAGAATATGCCCACCTACCATTATATCACCTCCTTTCTTTGATGTAAGTGAGAATGCTAAGAACAACCAGACTCCGCTGCTCCTGTTTTACCTTTTATTTTGGAGGGGTGGGACAGTGTCTATCCTTGTCTGCTATAAGTCTGTTTTCTCCCATTGACTGTGGCCACTGAGAGGGTGAAGTGTTCACATCCAACCACAAACTTTTCTAGCACAATAGTTACAGGATGGTGAGATCACAGGTGGCCATGAATGGAGGGGAAAATCTTTGATCATTAAGGACATGCTTCCACTAAAGGATTATGAGAAGACATGTGGGGGTCAATGGAATTCATATACAGGAAGAAAATCAATAGTTACGCACTAGGGGTGGGTTCTACAAGAACTACAAGAATTACAAGAAGGGGTTCCAGAGGTAATGGTATTTATTTACTCACAGACAAGTACCAGAACCTTGAAGTGGAGTCAGAGGTACTCTGAGGGAAGGCTTCTTCACTAAGGAGGTTTCTGAGCCCTGATGGAGTTAGGGAGGGGTCTACCACTCATTTTCACCAGTAGTCTTTGTAAGATGTTCAGATCCTTGGAAGCATCCATGAACTTGATGACTTTGTACATGGTGGGCAACAAAAGAAGCAGTATATGGAAAATAATGCATCTTCATGAGCTAAGCCTATGTGAATTCTGTAACCCTGGCCTCGCTCCCTCTCTAAGCAGAATATGCCAGGGCCCAGGGAAATAAACAGAGAGCTGCCACTGGACCCTCCTGGCCATTACTCTCGTTTTCTGCTTTCTACCCTAATCAGTCTTCCCACATCACATTCCATACCATTTCACAAACTGCCCATGAATTGTCCCTCACAGAGCTTTGACCATCATGGAGACCAGATACTGTGAAAACATTTCCACTTCAGGGTATCCAACCAATTCAGGATCATCCTGCTGTCAAAATTCTTCAACTAAAGACCACCAGAAACATGCCTTTATCCAAAGTTGCATTTTTTACTAGTTACAGTGAATAAGGATATATACCATCAAGACCTATGGTGAATATAAAAAAAGGGCATTATATTTGAAGTTTTATAGGCTTTAGACTTGTGTTTTATGATTTCAAAGAGCAGTCAAGGAAATGGAAGATTGCCCAGGATTCGGTGCACTCAGAAATCAAGAGTAATTATGATTAGGTAGCTTTAAAAAATTATTGAAGGAACATTACATCATAACATTATATAAGCTTAAGGAGTGCATCATAATAAATTAACAACTATATATAACAAATTAATTTACATCGAAAGTCCATTTTTATCCTTTACCATAAAATTGACCCTTTTTACCCAATTTTCCCAACCCATTCACCTGATTAGGTATCTTAGTAAATATTTTCTGGAAGGAGAGAATAGAACAAGCAACTGGAGAGAAGCAACAGTGACTCATATTAACCAGGAAAGTGGGTGCTTGGTCATTTTTTGGTTTGCACAATAATCTTGTCTTCTGTCTCATTTTATCATGATATTCTGTGAGATGGTTTTTGTTAAACTGAAAACACCATGAAGCAGCTATGATCTCTAGGCCTCTTCATGATGGAAAATGGTTGAATAGAGAGCAAGGTCAACCTGATAGACTGTGTGCTCTCAAGGGGACAGACAGAGAGTGCTGAAATTGACAAAGCCAGGAGCCAAAGAGGACACCAGACCAGTTAAACAGAGGTAAAGACATAGTTTTCCCCATCCTAGTTGAGTGCATGGTGAGCAAACTAGGGCACCATTATGCTAGAAGGTGATGGAACCAAGACTGAAGCCCAGGTCTGCCTCACTTCCCTGCACACTCCCAGCTACTGTAATTTGGTACTGTCTTCTTTTACATATAATAGCAGTACAGCGGAAAGGACACAATTTATCCATGCGGGAATGGGGTAGACCTGTGTATGTGTGTCTAAGAAAGTGAAACAATGGGCAAATTCTTGACAATGGCAGTCAGCTAAGGCAGAGTACTGGGCTGGAATAAATGAGATGTGATCATTTATGCTCATATTAGTATTGAACACACTTGGAATATCTACAGAGGAAATCTTGTCACAAATTAAATTTTCATACTTTTTCTTCTTATTCTTCGTTTGGTGCCCAATATACTAAAGAATAAGTACATCATGCTTTTTCCAGTAGAAATTCAATTTCTCCTACATTGTATAATTCACCTCTGCACATTAAATTAACACTCTGTACTCATCAAAAGCTTGCTTTGTATCCAGTCATATTTGTTTTGAGAATGTAATGGATGGTATTTAAATCATGTCTTGATGCATTGCCAAATTAGTCAGACTCAAGGGTTTTGTCCAAATTGATCATGAGTATGTGTGTAGGCAACTTAATTTTGGCCTTAATTTCTATAGCCTGGAATTTGCATTACTTATAATCAAATATGTTGATTTGCAAGCTTTAATTGCAATTTGCTTTAAATGAAGCTCTTTACTTTTGAGAATGGAACTATATCTGCCAGATTTTGTCATTTATTTTATTGTAGTAGTTTATTTTCAAATATAAATGATACATAGCTTTTCTAATATATTAATTGCAATATCCATGTAATGTGGTTTGGTACTGTAGAAATGAAAACATAAAGTTGCCACAAATTATCACAGTAAATTGAAGTTAGGCTTTAGTTTTCAAGAGTCAAGAAGGGATTCCATAAAGTTAATTGTGTTCATCAGTGGGTTGTAAGATGGCTGGTTATTTGTAACCCTCCATCCTTGAATGTACTTTCCACACTGTCTACACTGAGTGCAAATTCCTGTTATAGTCAGAAAAAATCACACCATAGGATAATCAATGGGAAGAGTAAAGACTTTGGGGTCACAAAGCTGAGTTCCATTCTTGACTCTGCCAATGATATATGAGAGGATCAGGCTTTGAACCCCTGGTTCTCCAGCCATGGATTGGAGAGAGGACCCTCCTCTCTTTAGCACACTTGCTGGCATTTGATGAAATCACAAGACAGAGAAGGTCTATAGGTCTTTAGCCTGAGCCATGCCTAGGATATGAGGCTCAGTTTCCTTGTCACTAAAGAAGGAAATACCATGTCTTCCTTGAAGTTAAGTCAAAGAGATTAAATGTTACTATGCACATTAAAAGATAAATCAGTGTCATATTATGCATGAAGTTAGTGGTAATGCAAAGACTGGTTATATCTAACCAGAGTTTAATAGAGAATTTACTTGCTTCTTTAATTTTCCCTTATTTCCAAATTCATTCATATATTTTGGAAAAGAATTTAAAACAGTGCTCCATCAGGTATATAAACTTTAAGCCTACAATTCTACTTCTAGAAGGTTTGTGTAGTCTTTACCATGGAATACCATGTCTGTTAAAAAAGACTTCCATTTCAGAACTCTCATGGGATCTTCTAGAGGAGGAAGCAGCAATCCACAGTCTCAACAGCTTCTCTGGAGTCCATGTTCCACTTATTCTCTCTGGATGAACTCTGGGCTTCCATTGGGGAACTTAGCAGTGGTCCAGGCAACCCCTCTGAAGTGGGATCCCTTTCATGGAACTCCTTTCAAATAAAAAAAGCATATCTGGAAGTGGGGAAGCTGGTAGAGTTACTAGATGACTTATCATAGTCAGACCATGAAGGTGTATCTGAGGAGACCTCCCGCGCAGGAGTGATGTTTAAACTGAGACCTGGGGGTAAGGAGACATTAGCCAGGGAAAAAGGGAGCACAGAGCTAATCTGAGACTCTAACCAGACGTAATGGTCAAGAATCATTTTGTCATCTGGTTCATACCTGAGGAAATCTTGTGTGGAATAAAACTACTACACAGCAGATGGGCATATCTGGAAAACTGTGTGAAACTTAACAGAACAATTGTAGAAAGTATTTGACCTTTCTGACCAATTTGCTCTGACTCCAGGCCTGTATAAGATTTACAGTTACAGAACCAAAAAAAAAACCCCAAAGACTTCTGAGTAAAGGTGTTTGAGCATGATTTTGTTTCACATACACTTTGGCCACTCAGTGCAAAATACGTTTTTTTAATTTTCCCAAATATTATTTTTCACTGGAAAAATCAGAAATTGGAGATTACTATCATCTAGTGAAAGAATCCAGAATGGTGACTTAGACATCTTTTAGCAGGGAGGAATGGACCCCTTTATACGGCACATGAAATGATTCATACAGAACCCATAGACATTAAATGTATTCAATCATGTGATAGGAAGTTTTATTTAGCCTGTTCCAAGACAAAGCAATTTCTGTGTGTGTGTGTGTGTGTGTGTGTGTGTGTGTGTGTGTGTGTGTGTGAGAGAGAGAGACAGACAGTGAGAGAAATGCTAAAAATATAGAGAGATGATAGTGGTGAGACACATACACAATTGCCTGCATACATACAAACGTATGTAGTAAAATTTTTTCTATAGCCTCATTTTTAAGTTATATATATAAATGTGTGTTCATACAAAGTATATATATGCAAACACATACACACATATGTATATATATGTTCATGTCCAAAATACTCTTGACAATATTATTTTATGATCAATATTTTCTAATTTAAAAATTAATGATTTTGTTTTAAAATAAACGCAGTAAAGAAATGTGTATTCATTAGTGAACAATTTTTTGTTATATTTCTTTTATCCTGTTTCATATCTATCCTTGGTAATTTTACTTACATTCTCCATATGTATGTCTGCATAGTACTATATAGGTAGATTCACATGAAGATATATATATATAATTCTTCTAAAATTTAATCACTAGTAATATGACTATATATAGATATAGAATAAGGTGTATATATTCTAATATGCCTATTTATATAAATTATATTTTTGTTCTTCATTCTTATACATATGTTTTATTGTAATGCATGCAGAGTTCTTAGATTATTTCAGTGTGATCACTGAATACTCTTTTAGATATACAAATATATTTATACATTAAGATTATTAAATATCTTCCCATAAAATATGCTGGAGTTTTCCTCTATAACTCACATTTGCTTAAATTTTCTTATGGTTTTGGGCAAAGACTTTTTAAACTACCCCTTTAATTTTTCTAAATAAATTCATAATATAGCTCATAGTAAAACAGAGGACCAACTAATGTACATTTACTAATTTATAATAACTGCAAAAAAGAAAATTTGTAACCCTACTGATACTATATGGGAGTTGATGAATTTTATCAGAAGATTGTGTGAAATGGTAGATTTTGGAGTTTAGTTTGGAAGTTAAAGAAGGTATTTGTGAGAGTGATAAGTAGGAGAAAGCTACAAGTTAATGTGAGGAAGAATATTAGTTTTAAGAATGAAAAGTTAAACACCTCTAAGCAAAAGGATTCAGGATTATCCTTGAATTTTTTTTGTCTGAATGCTTTTCTGTGTTATTTCACCTTTTAATTGAACATTAAAGAAGCAATTTCCCATTAAGTCTGAGAAAGAAATGACAGTCTTGCAGGATAGAAGATGGAGTCAAGATACTTAGACCTCAGATAACAGACCCATCACTGATTACAAGACTTTTAATGAGTCACTTGCCCTGGGCTGACCTTGGATCTAACACACAATAACTCTCTTTAGAAACAGATCTGTGCTCATGTGTTTCCTTCTTCAGTGAGAACTGCTATGGACTACATTACCTGAAGAATTCAACTCCCTTCCCAGGTACGCTCTATCCCCCTTCCCTGCATTAGTTTTTCCAAAATGAAAATGATAAGAAAAACATAGGTAGTACCCATCACAGACTAGTTGGTATTGAGCAGGAAATAAGGGAAGGGTGAAAAACAAGAAACGGAAAAAAGCCATAGAAAATAGGCTCTATTAATCCACTTACTGGTTAGGGAACCTTTCAGAAGGAGCCTTTCCAATCAGAAGTAGCAAGATCCACCTCTTGGTGAACACAGTTCATGATGTGCTCATCATATAAAATATTTACCCCTTGTGGGCAACCAGTAAGAAACCTTCCCGTAAGTGAATGCAAGGGTGTGGAACTCAGCCAAAGTCTTATACAGGTCGGAACTCCTAGAACTCCTTATCGGCTCCTTTGGGAAGGACCCTTTCACTCTTCCTTGGACTTTGCAACTTTGCACACTGGACTCCATGTGACTGTTAGCTAGTGAGATGGAGGAAGGTAAGAAACAAAGCTACTGTAGTTGTGCCCTTCTTAGAGAAATTTCTCTTGCATCCCCTAGATCAGAGAGGACAGCATTACATCTCATGTTTCTAGTTTATCACTGTTGTCCCATTTCTGGAATGGGAGGTAGCAAGGGTTCTTTATTTCCCTCAGTTCTTTCTGGGAACCCATACATTTTATGAGTCTTTTAATTGCGAAGGTTGTCAGGTGGTGATTCAAGAGTTGCCTGTCTTCTCCATGGAGGTGGAGGGAAAAAAAAACTCTGCTTTTCAAGGTATCATTGTAAGCTTTTTTCAAAGGTCTTTAATTGTTTCTGAAGTTAGTCATTGTAAGCTATGAAGTTAAACATTGTAAGGTAATCATTGTCAATCATAGAACACTGAACTTGCTTTTCCTATAGTTACTTTGGGAGGTGGTTTGCTGTTAAGGTAATTGAAATCACTCTACAGAGTGAACAAATCCCACCTTTAACCCTTATTTTCACTTTCCTGCTTTGTCAATAAAACTGTTTTCTCTTGAGTTAAGTCCTGGTGAAACTACGATGCACCATGTCTTGGAGTAAATCTCTTCAACAATACAAGAACCCACTCTAAGCCATGTACTGCTGTTCTAAGTGCTTCCTATATACTAACACATTTATATCTCACATCAAGCTTAAGACAGGGGCACTATGGTTATTTCCATTGCTGTTATTATTATATAGGTTTCTGAGATGAGGAAGGGTGGGCATTGAGAGATTTAAGTGCCTTCTCTAAGATGCCACAGCTGGATAGAACTGTGAGTGAAGCTCATCATTCGCTTGTAACTCTCTGCTTTTGTTACTCTGCTGCTCCTATCCGAAGCAGCTATTCCATTTCACATAATCTATAATTAATTTTATTTTTACATCAAAAATTGTATTTAGTTGTTCATTTTGTTGTCTCCTGGCCCACCTGACCCAGCCTGGCCTAGCCCTGGGTCACGACTATACTACATATGCAAACTTAATGCTAAGCCATGAGAGCACACCTATACGTTACTTGCTGTTTAGGTACTAATATCAACTTCATTATAACATCAACTCCATCAATGCGAAGACTGCTTATTTTATTTATGGTAGCAAAGAGAATCCCGTAGTTACCATGTCAAAAATCTGATAGAATATAACTACAACAGCTTCCTTGTGCTTGCTGTTTGCATGGTACATTTTTTTCTTTTAAGTGGGATACTTTTTGTTAAAATGATTTTTCCTTATACAAGCAAAATGTTTGCATACCAGAAAATTCATAGAATACAGGGAAAAGAGGGAAAAAAGCAATATGCCATTATTTCCGTTTAGCTTTTTAAAATGTAGCACATGGTGTCCCCCGGTATCTTAGCAGTTTAGCCCACATACAATCCAAGGTCCCCAGACTGGAGGGCCTAGGGGAGAAAACCAGGATCAACAACTGAATAAAATAAAGTGTTTCTTCCTCTTCTCTCTTTCTGCTTTCCTACCTTTGCTCACCTTTGCTTAAAAAATATGCAGCACATATTTTATATGAACAAATGTAAAATAGATTATTGAAAAAGCCTAAGATCTTCAGTCAACACCTGTATGGTCCAGAATTTTGATGACTATTCATTCATTTTGTTTTGTTTCCTATATTGTGTGGTACACATTGTTTATATCATTGTTTTTAAGGTCCATATAAGTGCATAATACATTCAGTAAAACTATTTTTAAAAAGCTTAAATATTGTTTTCTTTTTTAAAACTACATTCTTGCACATCTCATTGATTTCATAATTTTTAGAAACAGTTCACACTGGTGTTTTCTGGTGCTTTGGTAGTTCTTTGAACAGATGACATGCAGATGTGTAACAATCTTTATCAAGAAACATTTGTTTAATGTCCACCTACATATATGTGCATAGGCATACATCTTATATATATATATATATATATATATATTTAAAGAAATTGCTGCCTTTTATTATTTTAGCTTAAGGTGTGCATTTAAATATATGCATATATTGCAAATGATTACCACAATAAATTTGGTTGACATCTATCACCTCACAGTTACAATTTTTCTTGTGTTGAGAACTTTTAAGATCTACTCTTAGTAACACAATTATACTGTACAGTATTGCTAACTGCTTACTATGTTATACATTGCATTCCAAAGATTTATTTATCTTATAATTGGAGGTTGGTACCTTTTGACCAGCTTAAACCATTTTCTTCATCCCACACCCATCTTCGACACCATCAATATGTTCTATGTTTGTGTAAGTTTTCCCCCTCATTTTAATGAGATCAAAAAGTATTTGTCTTTATCTGACTTATTTCACTTAGAATATTCTATGTATATAAGCATTCTGTTTAGAGTTAACTCCTTAACTTTGAACACATTCCAAAACTTCACAAAGCTAATCCATCCCAACATTTTATATTTTTCCAAATTAATTTTATTGTAGAAACTTTGCATTATACCATTATGTAGGTTTAAGGTATGCATCATTGTAAATCAGCATCTGTGTATAATACATTAAGTTTATCATTACAAGTTCAATTCTTCATTCACCATATTATTGATCCCTTTTATTCACTTTGCTTGCCCCCACCTCTAATCTTACAACTGCTAACTTGATTTTATACACTAAAAGTCTATTTTTGTTTGATTTAGTTCATTTGTTTAGTTTCTCTGTCACATATGAATGAAATAATATGTTGTAAATTTCCTTCTGTCTTATCTCACTAAACAAAATTCCTTCTATGTCCATCCATGTTGTTGTGATTGGCAGTATTTCAACTTTTTTATACATCAGTATATTCCATTGTGTATACACACCACATCTTTATCCATTCATCTGTCAATAGGCACTTAGGTTGTTTCTAGCTCTTGGCTACTATAAATAACACTGCAATGAACATGAGGGTGAATTTATCTCTCGCAATTAGTATTGTTGTGTTTTAGTGTAAATAACCAGAGCTGGGATAACTAGATCATATGGAATTTCCATTCTCAATTTTTGAGGAGTCTCCATATTGTTTTCCGTAGTGATTGCAACAATTTACACACCCACCAACAGTTTCCTTTATGCCAAGTCTTCAAAAGCACTGTTGTTTTCGGTCTTTTGGAAAATAGTCACTACTACAAGTGAGAGGTAATACCCATTGTGGTTCTGACTTGCCTTGTTTGGGTTACTCTCACCTTACAAACCTAACTTTTTGTCTTCCATCTGCCCCCTCAGTTCTGCGATTTCAGTACCCACCATCAGCTTAGGCTCCTTTGTCTCCATTTTGTCTGGCTAGTTCCCATAGCTCTCTGCAGGGACAAATCACAGTCCAGCTGCCATCATTTTCTAATCAATGGTTATAAATTCCATTGTCCTCTGCAGCCAGCAAGTGATTAATTTATAATGATTCAGCAGTTTCTTTCTGCTGGTCTCTTTGGTTTTGTTTTTTGAGTAGTGAGACAAAATCCACTGGGGATTAGCAACTGAGAAAAGACCTTTTAAATCCACAAGAATGATTTTGTTACTCTTTCATCCCAAGGATGAAGGCAGAATGAGATAGAATTCGAAGCACAAAGGCTCTCTGAAGAACCAGGATAGTCCCTGATACCACAGAGCAAGGTCCCTGGACAGCTACGGTCACTAGCCATCTGATTGACAGCAAAATGCACAAAACCAGATTGCTTCTTTATCTTTACTTTTGCCATTTTAATTACAACGTGTCTTGGTGTGGATCTCTTGTGTACCTCTTATTTGGACTCTCAGGGCTTTATATACGTAGATTTCCATTTCCTTCCCCATTTAGGAAAGCTTTTGGTAATTATTTCTTCAATTTTTCTTGACCTTTCTTCTCTTTCTGAGGCCTATACAATGCAAATATTCCTTTTGATGTTGTCCTAGAATGTCCCTTAAGTTGTTTTCACTTTTTAAAATTATTTTTTCATTTTGCTGTTCTGTGTGGGTGAGTTCTATTGATTTATTTTCCAGCTCACTTATCCGCTCTTCTTAATTCAGTCTGCTACTGTATCTCTCTGTTGTATTTTTGAGTTCTATCATTGCATTTTTTTAAGGAAAGGTAAGTGAAGGTGAGAAGAGACAGACAGGCGGAATACCCTTGTGTAGATGCTGACACGTGGCATTCAGGAACACAGTCCCCCATGGCTATCCAAACTAGGTTTTCCAAGTGTATTCTCTGTGTGGGCTATGCTTGCCCTCCTGGTATTCTGGTATGACATGGTGTTTGGGGCTGTTGCCTGACCTAGCTATGGTGAAGTGACAGGGCACAGTTGAGGCATGTAACTCTGGTGTGATTGGTAGGTGGTACTATAAGCCCATGCCAGCTATACTGTGCTACCATTGTGGTGGGGTGGAGCCATCAGTCCATTCCAGTTGCATGTGTGCATTTCATGGAACATGGCAGTGGCCAACAGTGGTCGAAGGTGCCAGACAGTGACACATGGTGATTCCAGGAACAGGACGGTTATATCATGGTGGGTGTGAGGCTCTCATCAGGGCTGTACCACAATCTTTAGTAAATTGGCCAGAGGGTTATAATATGATATTTGTGGCTGCTAGAATTAACAATGTTGTATAAAGTTTCCAAGATGGCACTTGGTTGGCACTGTTTCTGACCCGGAGAACATTTCGGAAGTTTTCTACTTCTCAGGAAGACACTTTAAGAATCTCTTTCACTTATTATTCTGGCATTTTTCAAATGAATTTTATGTGCTGGATGCCTGGGTCAGTGAGTCTATGCATGGGTCTTTTAGAGGAGGGTTTTCTGTTTCCTGTATTCTTAGATTTTCTTGAATGTTTTCTTGCTATTCCTCAATGCTGGTACTCTTGGGATTCATGTGTTATGTAGAATTGAAAAGATGGAACTTCTGATGCAGGGCACCACCCTTTTCCACTCCCAGGGAAAAGTTCTATGCCTTCAGAATTCCTCCACACCAAGGGTAAAGCATCTTCCTCAGTGAGAGCTTATCTCTGTCTTTCTTATCTCAGTGCTATTCTGTTATCCTTTGTTGTATTTTTCATTTTGTTCATTTTTCAGGTCTCTTTCCTTGTGAATTATTTCATATACAATTTTAGCTTTGTTATATCTTGAAAGGATGCAAATCCTGGTACCTCCTATGTTGCCATCTTGAACCGATCTCCCATCCTTTTCTTGTCATATTGTTATAGTCAGTTGAACCTTCTTTTCCTCCATGTTATATTCTTTTCTCTTTTACTTTCAGCCTGTTTGGTCTTTATATTAAAGTGTATGTCTTATAGACATGTGTGTACTTATATCTTAAATTTTATTCCAGTCTCATAACTTCTTTTACTTAAGCTATTCTTGTTATTACTATCAATAAAATTTGATTAAATCCTAATTTTTGCTATTTTTAGTGTTTCTCCCTAAAAACATCTGTTCTTTCTTCTTTGCCTTTTTTGGTTAAGTTAATACAAGAATTTCATCTTTCTCTACTTTTATTCGCTATACCTCTTTGCGATTGTAAGTGATTGCTTTAGGGATTATAATATAAATCACAAGCCTTTTTATAGTATTCTGAGAGTTCTTATTGTACTACTTTACATAAAATGAAAGAACAATGCTACCATACATGTCATTTTAACCTATCCTCTTTTTATCATTTAATCTTCATATATGTCACATACACATACATTATAACCCCAAAATACAGGTTATTATTTTGCTTTCAATAATTGTTTGTTTTTTAGAGGAATTAGGGGGGAAGCAAAAGTGCTTTATATTTATCCACATATTTACCTTGTCTTCTGCTTTTCATTTTTTCCTATAGATTTAATTTCACATTTAGTGTCATTTCTCTTCATTTAAAAAATATTTAATATATCTTGTATTTAAGAAATACTTAGAATGCATTTCCTTAGTTTTTGTTTCTGTGACATTGTATTTTGCTTTAACTTATGGCATATTTTTTGCTGTATAGACATTTATAGATTGAGAAAGTTTTTTCCTTTCATTCCTTTAAAGATTTTTTCCCAACTGTCTTCCAGCCTCCATTGTTTCTGATGAAAAGTCAATTATTTGCTTTGTTGTTTCTCTGTATATGCTGGACCATCTTGATCTGACTGCTCTCAAGGATTTTCACCTTTGGCATTCAGCAGTTTGACCATGACATGTTTAGGAGATATTTTAAATTGGAAAAGAATCAAGAAGCTGTGAAAATAACTTACGTTATAGACTTGGATCAGTTTTTAAGAAGCTTGCCATCTTTGGTTATGGTTAGAAACTATGGGTCTAAAAGATACTTGCATGAGATGAGACTCTCGTTCCTTTCTCACCCTTCCCAAGGTCTTCTTTCCCTAGCATAAAGCCTGTACTTTTACAAAAATACCCCAGTACTGTGAGGATTGGCTAAATCCTCAGTACTAAGTACTAAAGACACAGTACTAAGGTCACTTACCATTTATCTGTATGACACAGCCCATGTAGATAATCCATAGACCAAGTTAAGACAGTGGATGGGAGGCTTCTGGTGTTGTGGGTCCAGAAATTGTCTTCTGTCTCCTGCAGGATTGATGACCCTGTATCCCTCAGTCAGGTTACATGTTAAATAAAACTAATATCTCACAGGTTCATTACGAGAGGAAATGAGAAAGCACAAATCATCTGGAATGAAGTTGGCTTATAGAAGACACTGGTTCAGGCCTTAGCCTGCCTCCTCCTTCCTTCCATAAAAGGGATGACTGACACCATAATTATTCTGGAATGTGTCTGGAAATATAATCATGAGAAGGAACATGAAAACATCATGCTAAATGGGTGGGCAAAGGAGCAGAAAATCATCTGTATTTCTGTCATTTTCCACATTGGAGTTTGTGGTTGTGATCATCAGTCTGGTGTCCCAAAGTTTCAATATTCTGACCTCTTGATTTTGACCCCCAAAACTCTTATATCTGCTGAGCCTTTCAACACAGGGTCAGATAAGGTATCCAATGCATTCCCAAGACATTTTTATGTTTACAACAAATATCTATTCATATATATATATATATATGTAAAATGTATGTGGAAGTCTTCACAGTAATAAGAACAAGAAAAAAGTGGTTTTTGCTAATTAGGGACAGTTTTTTACATTTTCCTTTTTCTAATAATTATCTCAAGTTTACACATTTTAAAATTTGAGTACATTTCTCAAATAATCTAAAATCTATTTGAAGAGTGTTCTGCCATTAAAACATAAAATTAACAGAACCTCTGAACATATAATAACATTTCTGGGAATTAATTCTTGTCTTGTTTCCAGGTTTTTGCTTGATAAATGCCTCAGAGTGTGTGTAGTTTTTGAGCAATGGTCGGGATCGAATGAGGTGAGATAATTGAGGTAATTGGCAGGAGAGTCAACGTAATGGCCATGGGTGGCACTGAGGTTACTTAGCAGAATAGAAATGCTGGTATTAAATAAGATCACAAGGGTTGAACAAAGGGAACTCCCAATCTGCAGTTTAATATTAAGGTCAGCAAGAACATTGGTCATAGAATGAGGAGTCAGACTGATATTGCCATTAGTTTCTCCCTGGGAGTTTTCCTCCTGAAGGAATATCATTGTACTTTCTATATTTAATCATTGCCCTAGAGAAGGCAATTAAGACCACAGAAGGTTGAGATATAAGGAAGAAGCAGAGGAGTCAAGAAATAGGACACCTGGCTTCTGCCTGCTTAGGAGATGAGAGAATCCAAGTGAACATTGTATGGCTGGTCCTGTGGCTGCTGCCTTACCTGTGCTGCCAGTTTATATACACTCCTGTGTTAAAAAGAATGATCACCAACATTGCCAGGCAAAGAGACAGTGGCACAAATTGGTGAATTAGCTTGTCTGGGATCACACAGATACAAAGTGGGCAAACAGAGATGAGAACGAAAGTCCTTTTGATGGCCAGTCTTATGTTCCTTGCAGGAAACCATGGGGCCTCAGCTGTAACTGTAAATTCCATGGTTATAAATTAGGTGATATAAATGAACTGACTCACTGCAAAGGGATAGATTTTATTTCTGATGATCAAAATCCCCATTTTTCTCTCCCATTAATTAACTGCATATTTTGGACAGTTCATTCCTCAGTTGAAATACATGTAAAAGTCCTAGATTTGACTGGATCTTGAAATTCTTTTTGACTTTTTTTAACATGAGTTTTATGTTTCACCATTGTAATGAAGCATGATGTGTATACACTCACATGAGCACATCAGGTGTGGATTTTTTCTAAACTATTATCTGATGAACAAATTTGAGATGAGACGTTCTGGTTGAAGTGGGTTTTCCAAGACTTGGATGTAATTTAAACATCACACACACAAGTACACACACACACACACACACACACACACACACGCACCAGTGGAGGTGTCAAGCATAGAGAGGAGAGGAGAGGACCTGGATCTGTAAAATATGTGACAAGTCCCTCCTTCAGGACAGTCAGCTCTATGGACACCCTTAAGACATCTTCGCCTTCACGGGCATGAAATCTCTGTCTCTCCTGTCTGCTGTCTCTTCAGCTGTGTTCGTGTGTGGGGTAGGGAAGGAAAGGCATAAACTGAATATCTTAGTACAGTGGTAACAGGACCTTTAGTTTCAGCAACTGTATAGAGTATAGTCAACTTGCACTTGGCTTTCCTTTAATCTGTTCAATTGTTAAGAGGCTTGACAAACTTTTCACACACCCGATTGCCATTTCGTCTTTGAATGATCCCTTTTTATTCTTTGCCAGTTCCTTTAGTTTTTCGTTCTTTTCTCTCCCACCATTTACTGCCTTGTTAAATGTTAAACACAGTTTTCCATTGAGCAAAAGCAGCAGTACATTCATTTTATAAATATTAGTTGATTTATAAATAGTAGCTGAATGCCTACTTTGTTCCAAGACATTGTTCCAAGACATAGTTCCAGGTCAAGAGGATCGGTATTGAAGAAAACAGGCAAATCCCTGCCCTCCTGAGGCTTTCATTTTGATGGATAATGATTTCAATATTGAATAATGACAAGCAGTGTTAAAAATGGAATTCACTGGCACTGCTCTAGATACAGCAGATCTAGTGGTAAACAAAGCAAACAAACATCTCTGCTTGGCTGGAGTTACACTATGAGTCAGTCTGAAAACTTGAACACAGACACAAATACTCTTTGAATTGAAAGTTCAGTGATGAAAGCCAGTGTGTGTTCATTTTTAAACTTCGTATCTTTGCAGCAACCTTTTCAAAATATTTATAGATCACACAATTTACCAATACAAAATATACAAATCAATGTTTTAGTGGGTTTGCAGATATATACAACCACCACCAGAGTCAATTTTTACAGTTTCATCACTAAGAGAGAAACCCTGTACTACTTAGGTATCATTCTCCTACCTCACTAGTCTTCCCCTAACTCTAAACCACTAATATATATACTAATCTAACCACTGTCTCTTTAGTTGTGCTTATTCTGGACATATAAATAGAATCATACATGAACCTTTGCATTTGGCTTCTTTCACACAGTGTGGTATTTTCAAGGCCCTTCTAGTTTGTAGCATTTATCAGCATTTTTATGGCTGAACAATATTCCATTATTAAAATATACCTCATTTCATTTGACCATCCATTGATGAGCATGTAGGCCATTATATAAAAAAGCTGTTATAAGCATTTACATATAATTTTTTATTTGGGCATCTGTTTTAAATTCTCTGTGCATATACCTAGAAGTGGAATTGTGGGCCATGTGTTCATTTTAAAATGAAGTAGAGATTACCTGTGCACAATTGATCAAAAGAAATGAACAAACAAGGCCATTTTCATGATATTACCAAATGGCTGCATATGTGCAAGAACCAGCAGGGAACAAGGACAAATAAAATATGTGAAATGTTGAGAGATGACATTTAGCACTGAATGCTTTCCCATGGTTCACAAATAAAAATTACAAATGCAGAAAGCAGCAGGAGTTGCTTCTCTCACCTACAATCCAAATCCATTAAATTAATTCCCTGTGCTTTTAGATACTTATGGTTATGTTGAGTATTTCCAGTACGATTCTTTGAAGGGTATAAAGCAAATGATTCTGAAAATAGGCAAAGGCTATTTTAGAGTTTCCTAATCCAGACCAATATCTACCTCTAAGAGTGAGCTGACATGATTGAAATGCTATCCCCACATAATTTCACTCGTAAGGCTAGATAAAAATATTACGGCCAGAGGTAACTCGGCACAGAACTGAATGTATCAAATACACATTACCGTTGAATACTCTTGTGTGGCTTGCCAACAGGAAGAATACAATGCTTTTTTCTGATAAGAAAATGTGACAGCACTAAACATGGCAAATGAAAGTTCATTACAGCATGTTTCTAATCTATCAAAAAGTTATTTCAAATATACTTTTCCTTTACTTGTTTAAAGGGTCTAGAATGTGCATATATATCATTTTCTCCTGAGAAAGGACATTGAAACATTTGTGATGTGACATTGTGAACCTTTAAGCCCAAGAAGACCAAACTCAAAGGTTTATGGGAGTGCGCCCTGCTGCCTTAGCAGGTAAAGTCTGCCCATCACAGTCCATGAATATCTCAAGGACCCAGGTTTGCGACCTTGGGCCAAGGGGAACAACAAAGATAAACAACTAAATAAAAATAAATGCTTCTTCCTCCTCCCTTCCTGCCTGCCTGCCTGCTTGCCTTCATTTCTGCCTTTGTTCCTTCATACACCTTTCCTTTTTTAAAAAAAGTCTATGGGAAGCACATTGATAATTTAAATAATGGAGACAGGTGTATATGGAAATCAGGGGAAGAGCTTTGCTTCCACAGGTAATGCTCTTCTTTTAGTTTTCTTGAAATGAAAAACACTCCTAGTCTCTTTGTTCCCAACTTTTGATTACATGAAGGTAAGAAATATTTCAATTCTCTCTTTATTGTAAGAAAATTGATAGCAGTAATAGTAAAATAGAAACTAACATTTTTGTGTCAGTGTGAGGAATCATACAATAGGGAGTTGTAGGAATGTGGTGAACAGGATGAGGAAACTGCTATCAGCTGTAGCCAGTTGTTTCCTTAAGCAAATGTAGAAATGTAGGCTCTGTGGCCAAACTATTTAGTTTTTCAAGATAAGCCACGGAGCTGTATTTATATACGAAAGCTTCCAATTTTCAGATGTTAATGACTATTTAAAATTAAACATTATGTAGGAAAAATGTGCTACTCAGATCACAAATTTTATCCTGTTTTAAATTAATATTAATGAAAGGAATATGAGACATTTGAAACCCAATAAGCCAAAATCAGAAGACTACAGACAGATTTTATTGACATTTCACAATTATCCTTACATAATAAAAGTTCAGTTAGAAAATCAGAAGTAGAAAAACATGGGTAGTGAAACTAACAGCAGAAACACAAAGAACGTGTCATGTACATACTTCTTCCAGATATAGAAGATGAGTTTTTTTTATTGTTTAAGTTATTATGAAGGTTAAGGAAAACTTTACCAAAAGGTCAGATCAAGGATAAATGTAATATTCAGTGAGAAAAATGAGGGCACTGTGGTAGGCTACCAAAAGCTTTCCTACAATGAGAATGGTCCTCATTTTTCACCTTGCATGAGTAGTGCTAATATTAATTTCTTGTATTGTACAGGGATTCTCCATTTATAGGTTCTTGTATAAGGAGCATGGCCTCCTTTTTGGCAAAGAATGGTGATCTGAATTTCATAGATCAGGAATCAAGGAATAAACCATTTAACAGTGAAAGGATTAGGAATAAGTAGCCTTTTATTCATGCAAATCTCAGTTATAAGTTCACATAGGGAAGGCGGAAATGTCAACCGGCTATCTAGAATACAAGCACTGGTCTTTGCTGAGACTTGAATACTATTTTAAAAATATTATTAACGTTAAAGACTCAGGATACATTTTACCCTCACTTAAAATGTCTTATCTGCTAACACATGGACAATGTTTACAGAGAGAGAAACTTGTTTATTATTTGACTCAAAAAAGTCCACCAACTAAAAAATCTCATTGTCAAAACTAGACAGGAAGTATACAAAAACATAACTTCCTAGTAAATGATTCAAAAAAAATAAGATGTATTTTAATGTAATCTCTAATGAAAGAATGAATGACAGTAGATTTTATCATAGGTAATATAAACTCAAATCATAAAAATTGAGAACAAAATTAGGTTGCTTTCCTTCCTATTCAAGAGATGTTTGACAAAAAAAAATATAAAACCCAGCCTCACTATTCACTCTGAATACTCTCTATTAAACTCTCAAAGTAAATACAGTAGAATACAAAGCATTCTTGTTCTCCCATTGATACAATCCACTTTCATGCACTAGGAACAGAAATGATGTGGCAGAAGGCATAAGCACAGGATGTTAATTTAAAGTGGTGAATACGCACAATTTAAAAGCAATGACCTCTCTACTTGAAAAAATGCATTTCTACGTCGAGATTTAAATAGGAAATTCTCATGTGGCTACCTTCTACAACAGTGGTGCCCAAGTGGTGCCACTATATATTCACATGAACAAAATCATGTCGGGTCATTTCTTCTGTGTAACTGGCTGGGTGTCCTCATTGGCTCCATCCACACTTGGCCTTATCTAGTCCAGCACTCTCTGTCTGTCTCCTTGAAAGCACAATCTATCAGGTTGGACTTGCCCTCTGACCATCCATTCTCCATCATGAAGTTTTGGTTATGTGGGTGCCTACGTGGTGAGATGGGAAGCAAACAGCAGCTGTGGTTTACCTGATGCCACAGCACTAGGGTGCTCCCCGCATGGTTGACTACTGAAGTGTGACGGATCTCGGCTGTGATCGTTTTGCTTTGTCCCCAGCCCTTTCATCAAGGCAGTGCTTTATTAGATAGCAAGTGGTACCTTAGTTATAATGCATGCAATACTTTATCATATGTACATATAAATGAAAAGTAATAGTGAAGGACATACATAATGTTGAGTAGCAAAAATCCCACCTAACGTGATTTTTTAAAGAAAGGCTAGAGGCAAGAATAAAGGCAAGTAGGCAAGCAGGCAGAAAAAGAGTGAAGGAAGAAGCACTGTAGCACTTTATTTATTTTATTTAGCTGTTCATATTGGTTGGTTCCCTTGGCTCCAACTCTTGAACCCAGGGCCTTAGGATCTAAGTGGACTGTGCCCGGTGAACTAAACCGCTAGACCACTGGGGTGTACCCTGATAGAATTTTTATGAAGACCATCAAGTAACTGTAGAAGGAACTGCAGAAACACACATACTAGGCCGATAAGAAATGTTAGAAATGTCCTCTGTTGTATAAATCAAGGAATTTTGAGGTAAAACAAATAGCATAATTGTAAGAGGAACACTTGAAAATAGACACATAAAACATGAAATGTACACACATGTATAAGCTTTGGCACCTTTTTGTAGTGTGTGTTTCCTGATGGAGTTGGGAATAGAAAAGGATATTTGTGCCATTTCTTTTTACTATTTAATGAGTCGTCCTGTCTGGCTCTCTTCAGTTTAACATATACACACATATAAACACTCACTCCACACATGAAGAAAGGAGTTATATTATTCTTTCTCCAAGTGAATATGCTCTATAAATAGTTGGTAATGAGAATCTGGGAATCTGGGAAAAGAATGTGATGGGCAAATGTACTTGAGCTGACAGTATTCCACATATGTATGATGAATAAATGAGTGGTTGTGAGAGTCAGATTTCAGAGTCACTATCAGAGGAAATGGCCCATGTGTTCAGTGCATTTATACATGTATATGTGCATGCAGATTGTTTTTGTTTTTCTTTGCAAACTTTGATGTCTTTCCTTTGCCACAAAGGTAGCCAATTGAGGTAGGTGCGCCTGCTGGTCAAATCTAGAACTACACCTCAGTGTCTCTGGGAGACTGCTGGGTCAGGATTTGGGCAGCCTGTGGTGTGATCCACCCAAATGGGCTTGCATGGTACAGGCAGGTCCTCCTGAAGAATCAGATGCTGGCTGGTTCTCCTCCAAGCTTTAATGGGAAGTTCCGTTACTGCTCATGAGGAGAAGGCTGCTAGAGTGAGGGTCTCAGAGGGAGTGTGTGTGTGTATTTTGGGTCCTAACATTTTAGAAATATTTGTTTTATACACATACTGGCATACTTACATGTGTATTCCCAGCAATAACCTGGATTATATTGTGCTTGTTGTATGCGATCTGTTTTTTTTTTTTTTTTTTTTTTTTTTTTTTTAATGTTAACAGTTAACTGCAAATTCCTTTCCAGGCCAATAGATTCATATATAATCAATTTCTAGAATCAGATTATAGCAAATCTTTTCTTGTGCTCAGAAATTTATGTCACATACTCTCCTCAGTTTCAAAACTAGTATATGCAGATATAATTGATGGAAATAAAATGACACATATATGTATGTGTGGAAAATGAAATGATTCTATATTGACCTCTTTTCCCTCTGCTGAGATACCCTTTGTTAATGTTGTGGAGTAGATTCTGCAGATGGCAGATGTCTCTCTCAAGTATAAAATTACCAGGGGTTTTATTTGTACATTTGGATATATTTTCATAAGTTTAATTGCATTTCTATAGCTTTCTACGAGACTTTCAATTTTCATGCATTTATCTCTCCCTTGGTTCAAGGGAATTCCTCACATGCAAAATGTTTGCTGAGGTATATGTGAATAATTTACCTTCCAACTTTTTATATGACTTTTATATTTTGGTACTCATACATATGTTAACATATGACTTGTACTGAATCTGATACCTGCGTAATGTGATAAATCAATGCTACTTCAATAAAAAGTAAGAAATCAATCAGCAAAGTGCATTGTTAACGTTTTAAAGAAGTGTTTTGAAAAGTGTTCATTGCTGAGTTAAGGAATTATGGTTTTATGCTATATACTGCTTCACAACCCCCAGTCAAAGTAGAATTTGTTCCTTTTGCCAAATGAGTATCTTTTAATTGGAAAATAAATGTTAAATTGGAGATTAGTGCCATCTGGTGACTGTATTCAGAATTGCAGACCACTAGGAAGGAGAGAGAGAAAGAGAAGGAAAGGATTTTTCTGTTGAAGCCGGAAAGATTTCTAGACTTTATTTAGCAAAGGAAGTATTACAGAGTGACACAGATAGACCATTGACAATAACTCATGTGACAGGAATGTTTTCACCATCCTCTCAAACTAAACAAAGGAAGGCATGTTCATGTGTGGTTGAAAAGATAAGGCCAAGTGTAAACTTTTTTTTAAAGGAAAGATGTAGACAAGAATGAAGTGGAGCAAGCAGGCAAGCAGAAAGAGAAGGATGAAGCATTTTTCAAACTTCATTTAGTTGTTCATCTTGGTTGTTCCCCCACTCCCCACCCAGTCTCCTGCCCCAGGATGGGGACCTGGGTCCTTGGGATGTATGTGGACTGCTCCTGGCTGGAAGCAGCGCATGTAGTCACTACTCCACCAGGATGTGCCCATGTGTAAACTTTTTATTTGACAATATATTTAGCATAT
>RJWH01008518.1:0-29803 GCA_004363575.1 Solenodon paradoxus
CCTTCTCTCCTTCCTCTTTCCCTTCTCCCTCTTCTCTGTCTCTTTCCCCTTCTCCCTGTTCTTCCCCTTCCTCTTTCTCCCTTTCCTCCTCTTCTATTTCTCTTTCTCCTTGCTCCTCCCCTTCCTCCATCTCCTTGTTTCTTTTCCCTCCCGTCTCCTTTTGCTTCCCTCCTTTCTCCTCCTTTGCTAGGTCTTCTCCCTTATACAGGCTCTCCATTTCTCCTCCTCCCTTGTCTTTTTCCTCCTCCCCCTCCTCCCCCTGGCCCACTCCTGAATTACCCTCCTTCCAGATTTCCTCACTTTCACCTTCAGGTACATCATCTACCTTCCCTGCTGACTTTCCCTTGCCTTCACTCACCTCTTCTCTGTTTGTAAGGTCATCTGATAGGAGCTCTATTTCTTGCTCTTTTACTCCAGGATTCTTGATATTTTCCTCATCTCCCTCTATTTCTTGCTCCTCTATTCCACTTCCTTTCGAATCCACTATTCCTTCCTGCTCCTCTGGGATCTCTGACAAGTTCATACATTTCAATTCATATTTTGCCATGAATTTGCATATTTGCTGGTCATTGTCTTCCTCGGATTCTTGTTCAATACATTTTCTGCTATACCACAAGTTCTGGTCAGTCTCCACTTCATCATCATCTTTGTCTCCACTACTAAATTCTATTAACTCAAGCTGCTCAAAGCCATCAGTTGTACCCTGTTGACTTTCACTTTCGACTCCCATGTAACTGTCTCGCTCTTCTAGAGATTCTCTTTCACTGTCAAAGGTCAAATCTTGCTTGTTCACCTGACTTTCCTTAACCAGATCTGTATTTTCTTCTTTCTCAATAATTATGTCTCTATTCGGTAAGTTGTCAAAGAACATGCTCATATGAAAAAACGTTTTGCTTTTTCTTAGATTCTTCAGACCTGCTATTTCCTTCTGCTCAGTTTCCTTTTCAGAAACTATTTCTTCTCCTTCTGAACACTTCTCGGTGGGTTCACCACTTTCCTTCACTATTTCTGCACAATTGTGTGGAGGACAACTACATGTATTTTCAGGTCTAAATATCTCCTCTTGCAAACTCTCTGCATTGGAATCAGCCTGGGGCTCTGGCTGGCCTGAGTCATTATCTACGTCCTTATCTGAAAGTGTGTCTGCACACAGAGTTGTTGGCAACATGTATATTCCTTGTGCCAAAACTTGATTATATGTTTGCCCTTCTTTCATTTGTGGGGCCATCTCTTCACTGTCACATTCATTACTACCATCATTTTCAGTATGATCTGCATGCTCCTCCAGTTCCTCAACTGCTTGCTGGCTCTGCAAAGTTTTGAGGGAATCATCATTCCACTATTAGTTGACAATGGTAACTTATCTACCACAAAATACTGGTTAGTATTTTACATTATTATAAGTTACACTAAGAAAATTAAAGTTTCTTTTAGCAGGTATTTTACTCAGATTGTTTTCTTTGCGGACACTTTATGCTACTAAGTGTATGGACCATCTAATTTTGAGTCAATAGTGTCTGTGTTTAACTTTCAAAATCTTACTACCTGTTTTAATTTTGCCATTACTGATACTATCTTAAGTATTTATTCTCTGCCCCTTTTCTTAATCTCAACCAGTCCTTAATATAATACACTTCCGGACTGACTTTGCAAAATGTTGCTAAAAATGTATACTTTTCTTGCATGCAGGGCCGTTCAGTCTAATTTCCCTATCATTTAAATTGACAACTTTGAATTGGTCCTCTGATTTCAGGAAATCTCCAAAATTAAAGGAAGAAATAAAAATATGAAAAAGTTAAATGGAAAGTGCAGTTTATTTCTAGAAGAAAAATGAAAACTGCAAAAAGTTTTTAACCATATACTAAATAATATATTTTTATTCTCGAAACAAAATCTTCATATCTGTTACTTGTTCTTTAATCTATTATATTCTTTACTTATAATAATTTGCATAATAAAACCACCGTGAGGAAAAATACTTATGGTAAAAAGTAAGATGTTTATAACAACTATGAAATTTAAGTTTGAGATCTGAATGCTAAATTAAAAATTTGTAATTTTCTGCAGGACAAAATAAGGCAAAAATCAATTGCTGACCTAAATTTACAAGCTAATGGATTGACATATTTGATGACTATGAGCCTCTCTATAGTAAAACCTCACTAAAAAAATTTTTATAAATTGAGTACGAAACCTAGGAAGTGGTCATTTTTGAGAAGATGTTTTTAAAACATGACAAATTAAAAATATATAGATATAATACAATAAATAATTGTATTCACTAAAGTATGCTTTGTAAGGTCTCTAAAAGAGTGATATATCAACGTATAAAATGTATATCAGTTTAAAGGAAGTGCTTTCTTTCCTTTTCTGTTCTTTCTAGCTCCTATTTAAAACTTCACAATTCTTTCAAGGGCCCTAAGAAAGAAAGAGGGCAGTTATGATAGTTTTTTTCTTTGTTTAATAGTACTATTTATTATTTCTTTAGTTTATAATGCTAAATCTATTTAAGACATTGAAATTGCATCTCTGTCTATATTTTATTCCACACCCACGAGAGTTCCAGTGTCAATCCACTATCCAGTATCCCTTATGCTACCTTTTCCCCTCATCCCCCGCCCCCACTCCATAACCAGTCAATCAAATCCACTGAGCTTCCATAACTTCATGAGGAGAACAGCTCTGCCATATTACAACGGAATACTGATGTTCACCATGTCTCACAGTAAAATACAGATAAGCCTGATGAGGACTGGCACTAAATTTTTATAATTTAGCAAGATCCTCACATTTCAGTGACTTTGATTTTAATGATTTTCTACTTAACAGTGGCAAAGGCATGAGAAATAAATGTATTCTATAGCCTTCTTTACTCAATTTACATTCTCCAATTCATTTTTGTAATCCCAAAACTTTCTTCCTTTTACCCCAATGATCCTTAAAGCCAGGAAAAGCAAAGGATTTTAGGGCAGACCTTTATTTCTCAAGGCCTGTGCAAATGACAGACTATTTCTTCCCCCTTGCTATTCATTTGCTATTCATTAATGGTCTATCTTTATCACCCATGTGCAGTTTCTAATTTCCAATGTTTAATTTTGGTCTTATGCTAGCAATTCTTTGATAAATTAAAGATAATTCCAAACAATGGAAATGCAATTATCAAATATTTTCACTAAAACTACAAAATTTTAGAGCTAGGAGAGATAATATCATCCAATAAGGGAAGCATAGTTACTCACCCCCAATCGTGCTCAGCCAAAGTCCGAGAGTAAATCTGATAAACAGTGGTTTCTTCTAATACTTAAGAATTGCAATTTTGCCTTGATGGTAAGAAAGTAAGGCTCCAAAGAGTGAATTTCAGCAATGAAATTCTGTCCCTCTTATATCATAGAAAATATATACCAACAGAACAAACTCAAATGGAGGTTTGTCTACATTGTATTCTTCTGTCTTAAATTCTAAAGGAAGGGCTTACCTTTCCTTTTTCCTTTCTAGAAACCCTTCAAGGAAAAAAATATAATTTAAATTGTTCTTATTCACTATAAATGAAAAGAACTCTTTATAATATACCTTTTGTTTTTGAAGTGGTGACAGTTTTACTGACTTCTCATTAGAATTCAGGCTTATCATATGTGTCTGAAAAAATTAAATATATATGTTAGAGAAAGAATGAAGATGTATATAGCTATATATGTACATGTTATAAATAGAAAAACTAATACAAAACAGTTTAGACAGTAATATAATTACTTCTCAATTGCATATTAATTATGTAAGGATTGAAATGAATTTTATTACATATAACTATACTTCAATAAAGTTGGTTTAAAAATAACAAAAAAAAAACAAGAAACTTTTTCATGCAGATGAGGACAGATGGTATACATAAATAAACAAATATGATGGACTAAAATTCAAACACATGTAGATAAAGAAGGAAACCATTACCATGTTTAAAATGTCAGTAGTTTCTCCCAGGTTTTCTGAATCTGCTACTGAAGAGTGGTCTGTCTCTTTTTCTTTGGTGATTTCATTGTGAACGTAGTCTGAATGATAGAAAGGGTAAAGAGAAAAACAGTGAAAGACAGCTGAACAATAAATAGATATTCTATACTGTAAAGCACAGGTATAGTTTTATCCTAGGCCCTTTACCCTCATGAAAAGGGAACTGAACAGAATTCATTCACACTGATACCAGGTTTTAAAATGTCTTTTTCAAAGTTCAAAGAAACTGACACTGACGAGACAATAACTATTTCATTTATACGAGCAGGTAAACACTATTCCTCTGGGATACATAGCACCCAAGTATTGAGCACTGTGGTAGCCGGTACCCACAAAGAACTCAATAACTCCCATCCTCCTGGTATGTATAATATGTATAGTTCCCTTCCACATTTTATCAGGTTAGTTTATATGACCAATAACATACAGCAGAACATAACTGATCCCATTTGTCTTGGTCTCACCCTCTATCTCTATCTCTTTCTTGAATCACTTGTTTTGGGAGAAGCCGTATTGTAAACATCCCTAGGGAGAAGCCCATACGGTAAGAATGTAAAGTCTCGGGCCAACGGCCACATGAGTGAGCATGGAATAGGACCCGCCAGCCACAGTCAAGCCTTCAAATAATGCAGCCCCAATGGACAGCCTGACTATAACCACATGAAACACCCCAAGCCACAATCGCTTAGCGAGGCTGCTCCTGGACCTTAACCTTCAGAAGCTATGTGAAATAATAAATGTTTGTTGTTCAATCTTCTAACTTTTAGGATCATTTGTTATGTAGCAACATATAACTACTATAAGCACCTAGAATCTTTTCATGGAAAACTAATGTTATATCATAAAACATAATTAAAAATTATAAACTCTCTTTCGCCTTGTGTTTTTCTCAATTACTATGACCCCATCTATATTTATTTGAGAGGAACTTCTTAATAAACTCTTCACTAAAAGTGTCCAGTCATACTGATGTCTTGCTTGCAAATCCATTCAATTCATATGGGCTACTCTGTTTGTGTTGATTCCATGTGAAATATAATGCTGAAAATAACAGCTTAAATAACTGCTAATTCTTAACGAGTTGATAACATATACAGGGAATATAAAATAGAAAAGAATATAAATCAGAGGAATGAGAATGACATCTGAATGATGGGAATCAGCAAATACTTCACTAAGGATGTATAGGGAGGAATGAATGGAAATCTGAGAGGCAGAGATGGAGTGGAAGGGGAGGAAAATGAAGTCCAGTGCTAAGAGAAGCAGTAGAATGACTTGTATAGAAGGGTTACCATGTGCCAAGAACATATGCTTTTATCTGTCTCATGTTAACCCCATGACAAGAGAGCTAAGTAATAAATATGTGCCCATTTTAGAAACGAAGAAATTAAGGGTTGGTACCCTTTTTGGCACCAACTGCCAACTCAGTTCTGTCGTGACTCCAAAGTCTTTCCACAAAATCTGATTGTGAAGTGATCAGTTTGATCAAAATCACAGGGTGGTGACATTTCTTCTATAAAAAGCCATACAGTAAAGATTTTAGACTTGGTCTCTGCCCTAATCACTTAAACTGTCACTGCAGTGTGAAAACAGCCATAGAAAATTATAAAGGAATGAGATGTCTGGATTCCAATAAAACTTTATTTGTAGTAACTGGTAGCTGGCTACATTTGGCCCATGGCCATAGTTTGCAGACTCATGATCAATACTAAGGTTATAAGGGGGAAAAGAGGCTATTCAGAGATGAAGCTAGAAGGCAGTTGTGATTTATAGGGAAAATTTGCACTTATTTTCACAAATATCAGGGATCCTCTGAAGACACTGGAGGAGATGGGAACTGTACCGTGCTTGAGGAAGATTAGGATGGAATGCGGATAGACTGGAGAGGACAGAGAATGGAAGTTTGGAAAATAGCAAATCATTTAAGCTTATGGCTTTAGTTTATACTTGATTTGAGAAAACAAATCATTCTGAACTGATAAGCTTTATTTTCTCACCAACAAATACACACATTGACACATGTATCTACATTTTCCTGCTAAAATGTAGGATGTCTCCCTTTACCAGACTTGTCTCTGAGCCAGATCCTCCTGCCTGCTCAACAACCTGTCTCCTTTGGCTATACCCGCTCATGTTACCAGACCAACCTCCCGCAGATTACTGGCTCAGCTCCATTAGTAAACAGATATTTTCTGGTATTTCCCATAGACTCTACAAATCCTTCTATCTGCCAGCCCATTTTTCTGCTCTTCTTCTTGACGAGATACACAAAAGAATCATCTACATAACCTATCTCCTCCTCCAACTCCTCATTCCCATTCATGCCTCAACACTCCACACTCTGGCTTCTGCCATGATCTTCTCTCAGAACTATTCTTGTCAAGATCAGTGATCTGTATGATACCAAATCCACAGGTTGCTTCTTTGAGTTACTTTTCCTTGTGTTTTTTTACATTCACAACCCAACTCTCTCCTAATTTTCCTGTTACCCTAAACTGGCTGATGAGGCTGAGAAAGGTTTCTTTGCTGGTTCTTCTCTCCTCTAAATGTTAGACATTCTCAAGGCTAAATATGGGCTATCTTCTCTTCTCACTCTAATCTCTTGCAGGTGCTTTCACCAACTTCCATGGATGATAAATACCATCTCTATGCTGCTGATTTCCAAATTTATATCTCCGGTCTAGACCTCTCTTCTGAACTTTACATTTACATTTTCGACCACTTGCTTGACATTTCCACTTGGATATCTCATAGGTATCTCAAGCTCAGTTTTAAAATTTCTTCCTCAAACTTGTCAAACACCCTTCTGCCTAGGACTCATACTTGATTCTTCCCTTTCCTTCACATCTATGTGTAATACATTAACAAGTTTAACAAATCCCATCAGTTGTTATGTCTAAAATGTTCATCCAGTTTGCACCCTTCTCTCCATATCCATAGCAAGCACCTTGGCCATACGCTATCATCTCTTGTCCCTAAAGTTTTCTTCCTACCTCTAGTCTGGCAATCATCTTAAATGAGATCAGTTTAACTCCATATTCCAGCATACCCTTAAACATTAGGTTCTATTGTCTCAATGCAGAATTTACATAGATCCAGAGGAACAGCATTCAAATCCTGTTCATTTAATTTATAAGCTGAATGAGCTCGGACAAGTCACTTGGTCTCTTCAAGGCTTGCTTTTCTCATCTATACAAATGAAGAATAGAATCTCCATCTATTTTCTAAAGTTGATTCAGGATTTAAAGGAGATAATGTAAGGGAAAGTATGATACATGGCTCAGTATCGACACACTGCTGCTGTTATATGGGATTTTTGGGGTCCCTGATGATGCTTTCTATCGGTAAGAGTTCAAATGAGAGATGTCAGTGTCTAACGAGGAAGAAAACTATTGAATTGGAGAAAACATCTTAAGAAAAACATGGTGGAAAAATGGGTACATTTCTCCTGAGAGCATGCAGAGTATCAAATGGTACCTGGTTCCGGTAGCTGTGGGGCATCTTCCTTTTCGGAGATGATTTCCCCTGCTAAGTTATCTTCAGGTAGATGGAAAGGAACTGAACTAGGGGAGAAACTAATAGGTGATGCACAAGTCCCTTCAACTGGAGGTAGTATTCGGGTCATTCGCAAAGACTCTGGGGATTTCTCCTTTAAAATAAAGAGGATCACCAACTGTTAGATCACGTTTCATATTTAATGTGGACATAAACTACTCTGTGGCTGCAAACATTTTTAAAGAGAGAGACTTCAAAGTCTACCAACAACCCACAACATTCCCTTTTCACTCTCGAGTGCTCAAAACTGCTTTGTTCCATTATCTCTGTATCTAAGTTGCTCTAAATTGTCAAGTTGGAAATTTCATTGTCACATGAGAGGGAATGAATGCCTTTCCTGTCATTCAGGAGAAACAAAGGATACATACCAACTATTTGGCACCAAAAAAATTTTTGGCACATTATATTTATCCTTACAAATCAGGGGGAGACAATCAAAATTAAAATAAAAATCTAAAAAGTGTATCCTCCTCGCCTTCCTTCCAAATGCGCCTTCCTTCTCTCCCTTCTTTTCTCTCTAAAAAAGAGGCTATAGTCCCCAACTATAAGCATTTTCTTTAGCAAATCTAAGATCCTTCTTTGATTTAAAAAGAGAATGGATTTGTTTGCCCAATTTTCTTTGTAATGCTAGACAATACTATTATATAGAATAGGCCCAAAATTGTACCCTCTCTCTTCGCCGCAAACGTGCTGATAAAGTTGTAGTCAGTACATTTTCTGAGGTCAGATCACTCATGGGCAGACAAGACACTGCAGGTAAGAAGTCATGCATTTCCTCTAAGTTGATGTCATTGGCTGTACCAAGTCGTGGAGAAGCAAAAACTAGCATGTGGCATCCACCACAAGCTACCTGTAGCATAAACCCACAGATAAATCAATCAACATTGGTCTCAAACAAACATTACTTTTTAACAAGTTTTCAGTCACAAAATATTTAGTGGTAGCTTCCTAGACACTTCTCTCTCTCCCCTCTCTCTGTCTGTCTGTCTGTGTCTCTGTCTCTCTCTCTCTCTGCCCCAGCCCTCCTTCTCTCTCTCTCCACACACACACATCACGATATATTCTTTAAACAAGATTAATATGCTATTTAAGTTTCAACTGAATACAGTATAGAGAAAAAAACTTTTTGGCACATATTTTTGCTCCTTGCAAGTCATAAAATATTCTTTGAACCTAGGAGCAACATTAACAACTTGAAAAAGTTGCTCTGAGAACTTCTACTTAGAAAAAAAGTTAGCCAAGAATAAATCAGTCTTCTGGGACAATTATTTCTGAAAGTCGTTTTTTTTTTTTACATGAATATTTCCTAAGTCTAATACCTAAGAATTCTAAGAGCAAATTGCAAGCATGCGCAATGATGGAATGCTGAAAAATGAAATCAACATCCTAAGAACTTCAATAATCTATTATCAATACAATGTTAAAAACCATTGTATACTACCATAATACACAGATTTTCACCACTTTATAATATTCTACATGGTGGCATAGAATAGTATACTGTGAATCTTCACAATATTTTCAAAGTTAGGATTCATGTATTTTTGGTAGATTACAATTTAAAGAGCTCTTCTTCCAAAGATGTTAAGCTTAGTAAGGACTGGGTCATCATGTTCATCACGGGATGCTTTGTATTCCTGATGCCTCGTCCAGGATTTTGTACAGAAAAGGCATTCATTAAATGGGTATCAAATCAAAGAACAGAAGTGTTCACAGTATGAGGCAGTGAGTCTTTGGAGAACAAATTTCAAGTGATATTATCATCACCAAGTAAAGAGAATTTTCAAATCTCTAGTTCTTAGTTGGTAAAAACCTAAGCAGAGACATGGTGCCTGACAGGGACAGCACTGAGACGATGCCTTCTTACCCAAAGAGCATTTGTCAGTTAAACATTTTCAAAAGTGTTTATGATCAGGTTTCCTCGTGTACAGGATTTGAGAATCTTATTGTCTAATTGAACACATATTTCTAGATGGCTACTGCGAGCAAGGCGCTCTGTTGGAAGTCACAGGAGAAATAAAGCTTTCAGGAATATCACAGTCCTAGCTCTTAAGAAACATGAGAATGAAACAGAAGAATCAAGATTAGGGCAAAAAGGAAGATGTTAAAGGAGAAAAAAATAGGAAAAGGATAGATTTTCAGAGTGTCATGGTATGTTAAGTGGGTAGTGTCTTTATCAGACATATATATATATATATATCCATGATATGCTTTCATACAAACATAAAAGGACATCATTTCTATGAAATTCTGTAGGACTCAGATATAGTAACAAGAAGATATTCACAGGGGAATGTGATGCTCTTACCAAATGAACTATAAATCTCAAAAAGTTAGAGCACAAAGTAGGAATGAACTGATTGGTAAAATTCTCAAGTCCAAGTCCTAATTTTCCATGTCGACCATCTCCAAAAGTATACATAAGGCCTACATCTAAAATGCAAAAAAGAAAGAAAATCATGAAAGTGTTATTTGATCAAGTTGTAAATAGACAAATCTATTAACTTACATAGCAACTGTCATTTTCCTCTCAAATTTGGCATTGAATTTACCGTCATCCATTGGTGTTTTCCACACATTCTTAAGGCTGCTGTTATCCTACATGTAAAATGAGGCAACAGATTCTCTGAGAAAAATCATTTAGTTCTTGGTGGTTTATGGAGTTGAAGCCCAGTCACATGAGGCCACACGGGGCAGCAGCAATCCAGCAGGAAATTTTATGATACCATGCATATTTTTAACGGGGAGGATTATGCATTCTGACTCCCTGCATCCCAATGCAATATATTTTCTTTTTCTCCTCAAGCCAGTGATTAGGCACGGCTTCTCAACCTTGGCACAATTAACATTTGGAGCCAGATAATTCTTGGTATATGGGTTTGTACTGCACATTGTTCAATGGTTCACAGCATCCTTGGATCCATGGCCTCTTCATATGAATGACCACAGAACATCCCATACCTCTGCAGTTGTGACAATCAAAAATGTCTCCATAATGGAACTAGAGGGGATGATGCTCCGGGAAATGATCAGAAGGAAAAAGGTAAGTGCTGAATGATCTCACTCATATGTGGAATATAAAGAAATTAAGCAAGTGAATAGACAAAGTAAAAATGTTTGGACACTGATAAGAGAACTGAGGTTATCCAAGAGGAGGGGGACTGAGGGGTGGGACTAAAGAGTAGTGGGGGTTTAGCAGACATTGGCGGACTATTAGAAATTTGGTGGTGGGCATGGTGTGTTATCAGATATTTGCACATTTAAAGCTTTCACTTTGTAATCAATGTTACCAAAAAAAAAAAAAATGTCTCCAGATAGACATTGTGTGTCTCCTGGGGGCACAGAATCACTACTGGGGGAGAACTATGGGCGTAGATCAACCTGTCTCTTTTGTTAATTCTACTCATGGCTGTGTAACACCACTGAAGGAAATGCCATAAGCCAACCATGTTGACCAGTCCCTATACTGATACTGGGTTACCCTCTAAGCTGGACCCACGGTGATGCACAATCTTGTCACTTCTCTCCACTGCCATTGAGCTATTCTAAAACTTCACTCCTCAGGTCCCTCCTTCGTGCCCTCCATCACAAGGTAGGCTAAGTGTCATGGAAGCAGAAGAAAAGAAGGAGGTAAGTATGAATGCAGAGAAGGGGATCTCCCTCCAGTCTGGGGATTAGGGTCTGCTTTCAAACTGAAGTTTAAAAGACTAGAATTTAACTGCAAGAAGAACAGAGCAAAGAATCTTCCAGGCAGAGCCAGAAGTATATACATAAGTTTTGAATCAAGAGAAAACAGCACAATCAAAAAGCTGAGAGGCAGACAATGTACTTGAAGCACAAAGGGAAGAGTTTTATGAGATGAGTCTGCAGAGGTAAAAAAAGGAACCACACCGCCGAAGATTTTATTTGTTCATAATAAGAATTTCTTGTTGAACTCTATATTAAGGGCAATGACAAATCAAATGAATGGTCTTAAACTGAGAAATGATAGACTGCATTTGGGGATTTCTAATTTAAAGATGGCAAAGTGATTACATGCTAATGAAATTCAATGTACTTTAGTAAGATGGCAAGTTGAAAATTAAGACACAAAAGTAGATTCCCTGTAAATAAGCAACAACTCGTGTTCAGACTCTAAATTTAGACTATTATCATTCTTACGAGTAGGTATGTATTTATTTTCTTTATACTCTTTATTAGCTTTATCTCTTCTTCCTCCTCCTATTGACCTTGATTTCCTTACCCAAAATTATTTTCAAGGTTTGTCTTTCTGATTATCTTTAGTCAGAAAAAAAAAAACTAATTCAAGCCACTTAACTGCACTTCCAACCTCAGAGAGCTTCTTAAAATATATGCCACTGGCTAGAATGAGGAACTGGCAGTAACTTACATATAACTCACTATCCATCCTTCATTAGTCCTAGAGGAAAAAAATTCATAACACCTATCCCCTGAGAGGATTCATAAGCAAAATGGCAAACTAGGTTCATGTTCAATTATTTGTACTATGAATTTCTTTCATCAGAAGGAAAGGTATTATGAAAGTTTAAACAAATAACTGAATTGGATATTAGATATTACATAAAAGTATGTAGCTTCCATCAAATTAATGGCAATGTCAGGCTGATGAAAACTAGCAGCAAAAACAGAAATTGAGATGAAGACTCTGCAGTAAGGGATATATCATTTTCTGGGACTATGACTACTTTTAAACATTCTATAGAGTTTTAGTCTATGCTACATTGATACTTGAAAATGGGCAGGTAGTTCTCTCTGAAAGGTTCTTTGGGGGAAGAATGAATAGTGTATCTTTTATTTGCTGATTCTAGTTCCCCTAACTAGATACCATTAGCATAGCAGTAGCTTTGAAAGAAGAAAAAGCTCGAAAGAAGAAAAACAATGTAGAAACAGATTATTTCAAGTTACTCTATAACTTATGATTTTTTTAATGATTTGTTTAATTTTTAGATAAAAATGTTTGCTAGAAATAGTGAAATTAAGGAATCTTTTGTTCCAAAGCAATCAAATTGTGGAGTATATCAACTACCTAAAAGTAAATGAGTCATTTCAGGGGAGAGTTTTTATTGAGTCCTATATTAGCATCTAGTTTCTGAGGTTGAGCAGTAGGTCCAAAGCAGTATCTCTCTGGATGAAGGAGAAAAAATAGAGCAGAATATCTGGAGGAGCCAAGTATTCACTTACTGGTGAGGTGCCTTTTCACTATCCCGTATGACGAGTGGGAAATAGGCCTGACACCGCCCCCTGGTGGCAAAAGCATCAAAAGCCTTTACTCAGCCTGAATGTAGCTCTATCAGATCAAACAGGGAGAATGTTTTAAAATAAGCTCTTGAAAGAAGTTTCTCTCTGGTCTGATGACAGTTAAGAGTCTTCAAACTGATATATTTTCAGACACATTGCAACTTTCTGACAACATATAATACCATGATCTCAAACCTGACAGCACTGACGTATTTTGAGGTTCTAAAACTTTGCATCAATTACAGTGATTTGCAATTGTATGAGAATATCAAGATTTTAGAGCTTTACATTTTGGCATATTTTCTCAGTTATGCATTTGCTTATGGTAGACATATTTATTCAATATGGCACTTATTTTTATCATAACATATATCCAGTTCTCTAAATATATAACAGAAATTATTATCTGTACCTGTTATCAAAGCTGTGTGATTTTCTCCACAGGAAATAGAACTTATTCTCTGATTCTTTATATGCTCAATGACTCTGGGTTCTGGAGCTTCAAAAATACAAGTGCCAAGACCCAGCTGGCCAAATTGCCCCAGCCCAAAGGTATACACGGCATTCTCTAAAAGGGAAGGGGAAAATAGAAGTAAAAGACGGCAGGGAGCATGACAATGTCACCATTATATCTAGAAAAAGGTACTATTCAACATGCATAATGAAAGTTAAGTGTCCCTGAAGAAATACCCATATATGAATACCTAATACTTAAGTATATTTTTTCGCAATGAAGGAAGAGAAAAATGGCAGGGCACACAACTGTAAAAACTGTGGCATGAGAGTGATTTTATCTTTTATGTATAACCATAAAAGGACTTGCTAAATATGCCTATAATTACTACTCAATTCTTTAAAAAGCATCCGTTGCCATGTAGCTAATTCCTTTCAGTGTCTTAAATTTAAAAAAGAAGAGTGTTTCCTACAGAAAAAAACTCCTACTTTTAAATGTAGTTTAATAGGATAATACATTTTGTAAAACAACTTCAGAGGATAATTTGCATGAGAATTAAGACTTATAGTAGAAATGCTAAATTTATTGACAGGTAAAGCTTCTTCCCAAGGAAATACAACAATGAAAGGGGGGATAAATTTTTCCTCTCTATTAACATTTATAAGTGATTACAAGGGAAAGCAGGATCAGTAAGGATTAACACAAAAGGAGGAGAGATGAGGGATGATGGAACATTCCTTTAGACATACAACTCTCACTGGCCACTAGGAAGCACCATGTTTATGAGATTAGTCTACTTCTCCTAAGTTCACTCCATTGACTCTTTTGATAAAGGAGGAAGAGCAAGAGCTTTGAGTTTTGGTGGGAACCAAATCTCCATTATTACTAGCTGTGGCAAGTAGGCAAGCTATTTAAATTCTCTGCTATAATATCTATCTAATAAAGCTGCTATGAAGATTAAATGAGAAACTAGGCAGATTTTAAAACATAATTGGACATTCCACTGTAAAGAATATTTTTAGAATTAAAGAGTAATTAATCAATTCATTTTCTTTATGATAATGAAAAATATGGATAAACATATAACAATTGCCATGTAGCTTCAGATGTTTTTCTGTCTAAGAGGAATGTTTACTTTATAAATAAGACATATAGATGTTACTTCTTAAAGAAAATATTGTCTGAAGGATATGAAGCCACATTGACAAAATGGCAAAAGAAATCTTTATTTTAGCATAAAATACCATCTCTTAGCTTAATTAACAACCACATGGCATATCTTCAGTTCTGAATGTTTAGATTAATAGTAGAATAGTGAGTACATTAAAACAACTGTCTATTTCTAGCTGGCTAACAATTACTCGCAGTTTCTTGAGCTGCCTGATTTAGCCTGTGAAAGTAGGCCACTTAAGCAGCCTGATATTACAAAAATGTTGTTCCTTATCCTAGTATGTTCATTTTTAGGTGTTTGGATGATTAGTGATGCAAGTACTTTCTTCTGAATTACTTATGGCTCTTATATGTCAGGACATTATAACAATATTCTTTTGGTTATATTTTTGTAACATTTAACAATGTAACTCAATTTTAGTGAATATTATTATTTTAGGAAAACAGATTTCATTAGTTAATTTGATCAATTTACTCTACTTTCTCAGCATACATTTGATTTCATGACAGAGACCTTAAGTTTGTCCAAACATAAGTTGGAGAAGTTAAGAGAACTTATTTTCGTTGGGATCCAAACTCATTGTGGGCCCCTCATCTTAGAACCAAACGTTTCTTGTCTTTCGTTAACTGCCAGGAACGGCATACCAGATTACACCCGTTGCTGTCTTGTTTAACTTGTCCCAAGCTCCATTCTGACATTTTCTAAACAACGGTCCATTATTCCCTCCATTCTAAGGAGAAACTAATCAGACCATCATTACAATCAGTAGTTGTACTTTCTAGCCTATCACAGTCATGTAGAAATAACCGCTCCTTCAATAACATTAATTTTTAAAAACTTCAAAAATGGTTGTAAATAAATTCATCAACCTGAACTAATTTAAATTATGTGTAAGGCATTTTAATAGATGATACCCAAATAGACATTAATATCAGCATTTCAAACACAGAGAAACAAAGCTGGAAAGAGTCCCCATAGAAGCATCTAATCCAAGTTCTTTCCTTTTATGAAGGGAATAATCTAGAAGAAATGGTGAGTCTTTCCTTTAATGTCTTGCCAAGTATTCTATAACTTGTAGGTATTCAATTTAGCACTTAGTCAATCTGAGAATCAATATACTCTCCAGTTCCATTTATTAGTTAAGACTAAATATTTAATATTTCTATCCACACTGCTTGAGAAAACACGTTTCTCACTGATTCCTAATAAAACTCTCATAGGTCCAAGGAGAAATGGAAAAAATAGTGATGAATTTTCCAGACAGAAAAACTTACAGGATTTAAAGAGGTGCCTTTCATTAATAAATTAAATGTCAAATTCTTTTGTCTTAAAAATGTCCCATTTTATGATGAAACCGGTGCTTTTTACAATGTCCATATTTAGCCAAATGCAAATCAGAAGTTGGAAATCATCTACTAGACCTCATATTCACTTTATAAAATAAAAAACTTAAAGTATCAAAACTTTACTGGCCTTCATGATATCAAAGTAGAAAAATCTAGAGAAAACAATTTCTGGCAACATGGTTTTCAACTTTAAAACAAATCAGAGAGCTAAAATGCCCATACAACTGTAAGAAAATAAAGTGCATTTTTAATTGGAAGCATAATTTAAAGTATCATGGATTATCTTAGTGCTCATTTTGTATGAAGCTATTTTACAATGCATGGTTGAAAGACTTACATAATCAATATTTGTGTTCTTCAGAAAAACTTTCACACTCCTAATAAATTCTTTCTATAATCTTTGTATAGAGCAAAGAACGTAGACTAAGTTGCATTTCTGCCTACAGAATGACTTTTCAGAAAATTTATAAAGATTAATTTCAAAGTTTATTTTCTAGAACAAGTCTTTAAAAATATAAATGAAGATTCTGTCAGCAGAAAATCAAACAAATACTAAACCTCAGATTTATTTCCAAATTTAGATTTGAGGCCTTGAAAAAAAATTTCTAACTTAAAGAAAAGCTGTCATCTGGAAATAGTAATTCTGGGAAACCAAAGCTTAATAAGCATGACTGGGACCAGGACAAAAAGTCAAGGAAAAGTGATGTAAGAGAGGAAAATCTAAAGATAAAATATTGCTCAATTACCTTGTAACATTAAGCATATTACTGAGAATTATATATCATTCAAATATGTCTATGTCTGAGGAAAATATGTAACTTCGGGTTATTGAAGATTAAGTGGTATCTTAGAAACTAACTCCTTTGACTGAAAAATATCATAATTCACAAAATGTATTACCTCTAATACTATTTATCTAAAATACATCTATCATTGAATAAATTAGGACTATCAATTCAGTAAGCATATTATCAAGTAGTCATTAATCTTTAACATATTGACTAGAATCCTGAGAAGTGACATGGCATTACCAAATGTGAAATTCAGAAGACAAAATTGAAATTACTATTGCCTAATTTTCTTTTATTATATCGAAACTTTAAAATCTTAACACTTTTTATTTCTATAACAGAACATAAAAGTCAGAAACCACCAAGTTAGAAATTGTGACTGTCACTAAGAAAAGGATCATCAGTGGTATGCAGAACATCACCAAGGGAAGGTATTTCAGGAAAAACATTAATTTTAGATAAGATATACATATACCTGACAAAAACAGCTTGTCCTTGAAAATAAGCTGAAAACAATGTTATCTGCTGCCATTAAAGGTGGCATCATGAAACGGTCAATTATGCTAGCAAAAACCATTCAATAAAGTGGGAAACATAATGGGAAAAGATGCAAAGCCAATTTAGAGGAGGGACCTAAAACAGGCTAATAGACGCAGAATAGAAAGGAGGTGGGGGCGGGGAGAGGGGAGCTACTCATCAAAAAGTCTGAAGTTATGCAAGGTAGTTTTAGAGATTCAATGCACAACATTGTGCCCATAGGTAAAAATACTGTACTGTACAGTTATAAACCTGTTTTAATCTGAGATGAAACATTTTTTTCATTAGCCACCACAGAAAGTAGAGCTGAAACAGTGGGCTCCACAAGTACCTGTGAGGACCACGGTGTGCTCTCCACCACAAGCTACTTGAATCACTTTCTCAGGAATTCCAGACACCCGCTGGGGCAGTGTGTGATTGTCCAGCAAATGAGCTGAAAGACCCAACTTCCCATAGTCAGGTTCTCCAAATGTGTACAGTTCTCCATCCGCTATTGAAGACGAAGAACAGTGATCAGTGACAAGATGCACCTGAACAAAATGCTAGTCTTTTTTTTAGCACATGTTCTCAAATTCTACAACAATGTCAAATTAGAAAATGACAACTTCATAAATTTAAAATTTCTTGTGACATTTTGCCATCAGGTCAAGAAAATAAAACTAGATTTTTCACCCTTGATTATTCTAATCCAATAATCTTCGTGAAGAACTCATGACCATCAATATTAATAGACAAGAAAATTCTTTTAGCTGTTTCACAAAGCATAAAGAACACTCATTGACTTCTATTTCCTTTTTATAAAGCAAGATGAGTAGACATTAAGTCCCCGCGAGTATATGGATTTTGTCCTAGTATGGTAGTCTAACAACCTAGCAGTGTCTAGTACATTAAGCATTACATGAATATTTATAAAAGAATTGCTTTTCGTGAAACTTGTTTTAGATAACTAATTAATGTGTGAAGTATGTCGAATAAGCCTTAAGACAGCAGACTTTACTCAGTTATAGGGCACTTCCTCTATAAGACTCTTATCAAGGAACTCCTGATATTTAATAACTTCCTTGTCCATATTAACACTATTAATTTATCTCTGTTGCCCCACTTATCACAGCATGTTATGAATATGAAACTTGAAAGCAGGCACTTTTAAGTCATTTCTGTGAACTGAACTGAGTTCTACAAAGCAGGAATTAAAAAACCTTTGTAAATATATAACATAATATCAAGCATGACACAGCACATTGCCATTGCTTTGAGGAAAAGACACAGCATGTTTCTTGCTAATTACTACCTGTGTCCAAGAGAACCATGACTGACCCCTGATCAACTTCTGGGAATGTGGCCTGGGGCATGTTCTTTACACTGGTGATTGATGATTGTATGTACAATTGGAGACATGTACTATGCCAACCCACATTCTGCGGGTTGCTTTGCAGGAACATCAGTATTGATGAGGTTGGCCTGGTTTCATGGTCGAAGGACCTGAGTTTCAGTTGTGATTAGATGCTAGCAGGATGTGCCTACAGGGCCAGCCTTTCACGCCAAACTCCTGCATAAAAGCCTTGGACCCTTAGACTCCAGAGGACTTCCCTGGGCAGAGACATCACACCCATTCCAGTAGGTCACTGCCAGAGAAAACATGTCTTCGTGTGTGGCCTCAGGAGAGGAAGGACTAGGAAGCCTATGCTAGACCTCTCTAGAGAATAGACATCTTTTTTACCTGTTGCTTTTTCTGTATTCTGTCGTAATAAACCTTAGTTACAAAAGTATAACCTGCTAGTGACCCTTGTGAGTCCTTCTAGCAAATCAGAACTTAGGGAAGTCGGGGGACATCCAACACACATGGTACATACCTTGTGAAACTTGGTCAAATAGTGGAAACACAGCTATACTGATCTGGACTGACCTGCACAGAAACTGCAGTTTTTTGAATCAGAGTTTTCTATTTAGCAAACACTGGCACAAAAGAAGTGCTCAGTTACTCAACACCCTTCTCCTTTTCCCATGGGCCTCTTTGCCTCTCAGATGAAATACGTTATTACGTCCAGATAAATGTCTTTGTGCCTTGGTCTATAATGTCCTGCTGCTCCTCATACCTTAACATGAATGAATTGTAGAGTATGTGGGCTACACCTCAATAAAGCTGTTTGTTTTAAAGGTATAAGAACAAAAAAATAACGAAACAAGAAATCTCGGTGCAATCCCGGTTGGTTATGATCAACAATTCCACTTGTTCCCATACTAGCTAAAGTGGATCTAAAGATCTTGGTCTTAACACCAAAATAATGCAGAGACTTGAAAATCCAAATATGTAAGGGTTGCTAATATATCCATTTTATTTTTCTAATAGACAATATACACTTGAAAAGTTAATGTCAGTGTATGACGGTACAATGCTCGTTATTGAAATGTAGAAATATCCAGACCAAAGATGCAAATCATTTAATAATATAGACTACCATGGTACCTGTATGTTCTACAAATGTTTCATCATTTTATTAGTTAGTCATCTAGTCAATTTAATAATAATTTAGAACTAGGAGATAACATGATGAATCTAAGTGTCTTACTTGTTATAAAAGCAGAATGGTAATATCCACAAGAGATCGAGGAGATAGGCTTCCCAATGGTCACTTGATGAGGGACACACACATTGCTTAACTTTTCTAAGCCAATTTGCCCTTCAGAATTGTCACCCCACATAAAAAGCTTTCCGTCCTCTATGAAGAAAACATATGGAGAAAATAGGTCTTAAAAGGTGGGCTATCAAGTTATATTTCCAAAAGATGACTCATTTTTCAATTGGGAAAAACTGTGCTTTGAAAGAAATGTACTATTCTACATTTATACTAGGCTAGCTACTTAAGTGTTCAAATTCAGCGATGAAGGCTTCTGAAACCATAAAAAACAAAGAACAACCTGTTGGACATCCCTTTAATTGTGTCCATGTTTTTATCTCCATAGTAAAAACGGACTGTCCTTTCCTTTTCTTATTCTAAAGTCTTAAACAGAAAAAGGAATCCTACTGTTAGTCTACCTGCAACTGAGCTAAAATACTGCAGGAGCTGCCCTGGGGGAGTCCAGCTCAAAAGGGCCTGCCCTGGAGAACACCATCAAAATGATTTGTATAAGAGGAAGGCAGGCAGGCAGCAGACAGGAAGGGAGAGGAGCAAGAAGCCTTTATTTCTTTCTTTTAGTTGTTCTCCTCCACACCTTGCCAATACCAGGATAAGACAAATAAATGTATTTCACCAACGTTTTCTTTGGACAACTTACACTTGAAAACATCTATCTTTAGAGAATAAGGAACTGTATCAGCAGAGATAGCATCTCAAAAACGGGTTAACTTTCATTCTTTCTTAAAAGGTTTCTATGTCTGAAAAACTTAAACTAGGAAAAAAATTTTAGAAAGGAATAGTCAAGATTTACGTACCTATGTCCTTTCAGTTACAATGTGCGAATCTTTGAAGCGGTTTAATGATATAGCAAATCAAAGGAAAGCTTAAAATAAGGACCTAGAGAAGGATGTCAAAACTGTATGACTGACAGCGGGGCTGGAGCTCCGGGTCAGCGCTGGTCCCTGGCAGCCGGGGCCACTCTAGGTTACATGGGCCTCCAGGTTTAGAACAAGGAAGCACACCGCAGCTTCTTCAGTGAGGAAGCTTTGAGGAAAAAGTTAACACAGCATGTCTTCTTGCTGACAATTGCCTGTGTCCAAGAGAACCATGATTGACCCCTGATCAACCTATGGGAATGTGGCATCGTGACTCCAAATTTTCCAGACAAATTGCATATGGGCTTTTGATGGGGAGGGCAGTCACTGTACCATGACTGCTATAAACTACATTTTTAAAACCAAATATCTAACAATCTTCTGATGGTACCTTCTGGACTTTTAAAGGCGTAGACGGCATAGCTTAGAATTTATTTAACCACCACTGTAATAAAAGCATGTTTTTATCGAACTCTAAATAAGCATCAAACTGTGATGTCATGTTCTAAAGTTCTATTTGAAATGTCTTCAGAAAACACAGTCAAGGAAAGCAAACGAAACAGCAATGCTGCCTTCAATGTACTGAGTTGGTATCGCTTGTCTAAAGGAAAGGGCTGTGTCCCACTTTGAAAGGGAAATAGTCTCACCAGTTAGTACAGCTGAAGTGCTAGATCCAGCAGAGAGCTGTTTGATCTTATACTGGGATGTAAAAAAGCTAATCGGATGAAAAGTGTTTCTCTCTTCATAGTCACCAAATCCCAACTGTCCTTCATTATTTCCTCCAGCTGCATATACTTTGTTTCCTTCTGCACAGTGAAAAGAAAACACCAGTATGCTACGGTTACCATCTTTAGGAGACAGGGTACCATCTACCAGATATTTCCTCTGTTAAACAGTGAAGAGAGTTGAAAGCTGGCATGATCGTATAAATTGGTGAACGATTTTATTTTGTTGTCAAAAATAAAGCAAAACGAGCAAGGTTATATACATTTTTATGAGTTTATAAATCTGTCTGGAGTTTAAGTAGCCACTGAAATGCATACAATGTGCGGAATATATTTTCTTGTAGCACTTTATTAATTGAGAGCAAAAAAAAAAAAAAAACAAGAGGAAAGTAATTTCTGAATTGGTTTACAATCCAAATCAAACTGTTTTAAAAGAGATGTGGCTCATTAAGTTTAACTTCCATGACCATTAAAGCTAAGCTATCATGGCAACAAACAAGTAAAATGAAACAAATCTAAGAAGAATATAATTAGAAACATGAAAACTCTATGTCATGTAATTATTCTACTTTTCTAGATAAACAGGAAGGCAGTTTAGCATTGTTTTTAGGAAAAGGACTCCAGAGTCAGACTTCCAGGGTGCATATTCTAGTTTGTCACTTATCAGCTATGTGACCTTGGGTAAATCACACTTAACCTCATTGTCTGATTTTCCTCATCTGTAAAATGGGGACAATAACAGTGCCTACTTCAGAAGCGTTATGAAGACTAAATCAGTTAATATTTAGAAAATTCTTAGAACAACATTTGATACTTTATAAGCACTATGTAAATAAATGTTTGTTAATTACTTATAAATTAAGTTAACAAGTATGGCTAGGAAACAAATATTGCTAGTAAGCTCCAAATTAATCATGTTGTAAAAACATATACATATTACAATTAATTATATCTGTCACGATAATGTACAAATTTAAAGTCCTGCTAAATTACAGGGAAACTGACAGCAAAATCAGTAAAACTTTTAGTTATTACTCTAAAAAACATGAAACCTAATTGAGGAAACAAGGCTAGTGTTCAAATGGAAGATATTGTAAGGCCAGACAGAATCGGGCTGCACAGTTTAATACAGAGCAAACCAGAATTGCTCAAATGCTAAAGCAGTTCAGAGCACATGAGTAAAAGTTTAATGATGGCAAATAATTCCATGGAAAAGTAAGACTTACACTTACATTCTAAATAATCTGAAAAAGGGAAAGAGAGAAGACATTTCGGAAAAGGAAAAGTATGAATGCGAGCAGAGAGGTGAGGAGAAGAGGCAATGAGAACAGTCTGAAGACAGAAGAAGCTGTGTGTGTGTGGGAAAGGAGGTAGGAAGAACTGCTTGGTGGTCAGGACCTAGACGGCCAATTGTTCCAGAAGTACATGTTGAGAACACTACCTTTTCTCCATTGAATTGCCTTGGCATCTCTGTCAAACATTGATTGGGGACATACGTGCAGGACTACTTCTGGACTCTATTCTGTTGTATTAATCAGTATTTTTGCTACTAGTCCACTATCTTGATTGCTATTATTTTACAATAGGCCTTAAAATCAGGTAATGGGAGTCCTCTAATTTGTTCTTTTAAAAATTGTTTTAGCTGTTCTAGGCCCGCCCTTTGCTGTCCCATATAAACTTGGAATCGCCATGTCAATTTCTATACATGCGCGCATGCGCGCACACACACACATGACATGTTTGGATTTTGATTGGATTTGTGCTCTTAGCAGTAGTATTTGATGTGAGGAGTGGCTTCCACTCACCTTCAGAAGAGGGAAGATAAAGGTCAGGAGCAACCTGCCCCTGAGGTATGCACGCAGATAAGGAGAAACTGTTCCTTCATGTAATCCAAGAAAATAAGCTTTGTCTTCAGCCATTTAACATTCATCAGCATATTTACAAAGGCAAACAAGTGTACTAACCATTTACATTTAAGAAAATCCTAATTGCAATGTTGCCAAAGTACCATTTTGATTAATTTTAACAGAACTATAAATATTACTGGCATGAGACCTGGGTCCTCAAATTAGGCAGGAAGTCATACAGACTGAATACTATACCTGTTGAAACTAGCGTGTGGGTCCTTCCACAGGCAGCAAATTTCACTTTTTCAGGTTTTAAAACTAAAATATAAAAAAATAGATTAAAAATTCTAAGGTTGTAAAAATGATAAGTAATCCATGTCAAATGGTAACCAAGTGGTAGATCTTCCACCAGGCCTGTCTGACTTGAAAGTCAATGTTCTTAACTAGTTGTACATCATAATAACCAGCAGAGCTTTGAGAAAAATATAGATAGTTTGGTTCCACCCCCGGAGAATCTGGTAAGGCCCAGGCATCTATATAGTTTTGAATACTCCACGTGCTGAGATCCACTGCATTGCAAAGCTGCCTCCTGATCTATAAAACCTGATCTATTACCTAACCTACCATCGGCATCATCAAACACACCTTCCCTCTCACATCATTAAACACCATAACTCCAATATTCACAGGCACATACCTATGTTAAAGTTCTTCATTCATTCATTTATAAATTCACAAAAACATGTAAAAAACATCTCCTGAGTGCTTAGCACAGGGTCGACAAAGATGACCAAGTTAGAGTCCTTAGTCTCAAGAATCTTAATTTAGACAATCCTGCTAACTCATTTATTAGATAAAATATTTGAGAGTAAGGATCATATTCACTGTGAATAGACCCAGGTGTTTAGTACACTGTGTTCAATAAATACTTTTTGATTCAATGGAATACATCAAAAGTTCCACAATAATATGTATAAATAGCAGAGCTAGGATAAATTATACTGAAATTGTGCTCTAAAATGAAAAATTTGGTTAGGAAGATATAAAGAGTACTGTTCATGTCACATCTCAAGGAATCTCCATCACCCTTCAAGTTTAGCTGATATTCATAGGTTATGTTATACCCAAACAGAAACTTCAAATATAATGTTGAAAATTCTTTGTAAAGACATTAGATATTCCATATTTTCTCAGTTCTGATTTAAAATATTTGGCTTTATTGCTCTTGTAAAACACTTGTACTTATCAACCCTTAGTCCCGATGATTTGCTCAAGACAACTACATGGAATGATGAAGTCCAAACTCTAAGAAATAAGGCAGAGCTCAACATTCTAGTATATTGTTTCTTCTCTGTACCTACAACAGCAGTTATATTTAAGTAGGTTTATAAACCAGCTTTAAAAAAAATGTTCTAGTGCAATACTATAGAATCATTACTTCCTCTGAGGTTTCTTTAATACCAGTGTGGCTTTAGACCTTAATGTAAAAAAGGAGGTCTGAATATTATATTAAAATAAATGGCAATGATATTCAAGTGAATAATGGAAAACAAAGAACTAGAGGCTTTAGTATTTATAATGGCATTAAAAGAAATACACAATATAAAAAGAAAAGTTTACGTATTTAAAGTAATAAAGAAAAAAAGACCCCAAACCTTTGATACACGTTGGCTTGCTAACAGCTGATTTTGATCCTAATCCTAACTGTCCCCAGTTGTTACTGCCAAACATGTAAAGTTTATTATTTCCTGGGGGGAAAGAAAAAGAAATAATTGAATCATTTTCAGCATAAAGTAATGTGCAATGAAGTTATCACAAAGGGGGAAGATTGGTTACCTTGTCCATTTACATATAGTCAGATTCTATTGGGTGTAAAAGAATTTCTAAGATTATACAGAAGAGGTTTTTTAAAAAAATAATATTGATATATTAAAATAGATCTAAGAGAAATGTGTGTACAGAAAACATTTAAATATATAAGAAACTTATAATTTAAAAGACTCTTGATGAATCAATGTCAATTTTCTGGCAAAGTAAAAAAAGTACTTTAGATTTTCAATGTGTTAAAATAAAGCAGATCTATAACATTTAAGATGCTCTAGGTATTACTATCTTCACTTAGGATTTTAATACTAACCTGTAACAATAGCAGAATGCTCATCTCCACATGAAAGAGATGTAGGTATATCATTTTTAAACCAGAATTTGCTGGGAAGATTTTCAGCAAATTTAGTTTTTCCAAATGTAAACACAGCACCCGAATCTGCAAATATACAATAATTTCTACTTTAAAAGTTTTACTATGATGCCCGTGAAATTTTGTTTTTCAGTAGTTGATCTCTTCCAGATTGCTTGTCTTGTGAGTTAGCACGGTTCAGAGCCTCCTTCTTCCACCTTAATTCAGTCTTCCTCCTCATACTTCACTGTTTTATTTATGAAATCTACTAAATTCAATATGTATTATTTATTTACTGGTGAAGTAATAAATATACTACCACCAGGAAGGCAGGCCTTGATTACTAATAATCTTGCTGGATCATCTGCTCCCTGCAATGAACTGATAGAATTGGTACCCTGCTCATTCTGGGATTGAGGGTTTTTCTCCACACACAAAAATAAGACAGTAGTCAGTTTCATCATTAATATCCTGAGGAAGGATACAGCATGCTGAGACTTAGCATTCTTAAATCATTAAATACTACCTGATTTAAGTAACCAAAACCAAACTGTTTTGATTCAGTACCATTTTGGAGAGAGACAAAAAACCCTTAAAGGTTCGTAATAACCATTTAAATACACATATACACCCTCCCCCCCATAAGAGGCTAGAGCCAGCTTTTGAGGAAATCTCAAGGAGGATGATCATAAATAAACTAACAGGAATCCGAGAAGAAAGCACGGTGAACATAGGTATTAATACTAATGCACAAAGAGATCGGTCACAATGGAAAACCTTTTGAGAACCATTGGGAGGTGTGTCAGCTCAAACTGATTACTGAGATTTGGGAGGCTGGGTTCTAGTAGAGGTTCTGAGCTTTGCTAAAATGAATAGCTTTAACTGTTTGGTTCTGCTGTTTCTCCAGGAAGCCTTTCCTGATACCATAACCCTAAGCCAGGCTTTGATGCTTTGCTCTGGCCTCCTGACATTTACTTTCAAATGGTATTGTCATTTTGTTTACTTTATTTTATCTCTCACTAAGCTGTGAATTCTAGGCAGCAGGCTCTAAGCATTGTTAGAGTCAAGAGTATAGTGAAAAACACAATATAGATTGCTTTTTTTTTGTTTTAAAGGAATGGTGCAAGCAGGAATGAAGGCGAGTAGGAAGGGAGGAAGAAGCATGTTTTTTTAATTTTTTTTATTTATTTGTTCATCCTGGGTGTTCCCCAGCCCGGCAGCGAACTGGGATCCTCGGGTTGTGTGTGAAAAGCGCCAGTCAGAGGAGGTTTATCAAACCGCTACTCCACCAGCACGCGCCACAATTCATATTGCAGTGAATGTATGATTCTGCTCTAATGCACTGTTTTGTTTCTTTTTTCAAACTGTTGGTCTTAAACCATTGCTGAGCAAGAAAATCTATTTAATGGGTCAGGATTATCGTACATCCTATAGAAAAGATCTGAGCACGTCCCAAGTGATTATAAATAAAGCACTGCTTCATAAAAACCTCGTATAACTGTTACAAATTAACAGGTCACACTGTCATACTAGGTCACAGGGTCAAAGGCATTTTGGAAAATTATTTGAAAAAAAAAAACAAACACTCGCTTAATGCTCTCTTTCGTCCTTTTCGTCACCCCCGCCCCGCTTTTTTGTTTTTTGCCCTACAATCCCAGGTTACCCAAACTTTATCACACTCAATTCTTAATGGGGTGCTGGGGACCTCGAAGTAGGTACTTGGTCAAGTTTCTAGGCAAGAAAAAACTGTCCCTGCCTTCATGAAACTCATCGAAAGCTTAAAAAAAGCATTAAAAAAAGGAAGATTGGCATCCCTTCCTTAAGTCGCCCCTCCCGCCCTTGCCCCCTTTTTCTCTCCCCTCAGTCGTTCTCAGGGACGCTGTCACAGCTCCGGCCCCAATCTGGCGGCCTTGGGCAAGGCCAGTCCCGCGACGGGGCCGGGCAGGAGGCGGAGCCTGGCCGCCCGCGGACCCTCCCTCCTGGCCCGCCGCCACTACGACGGGCGCGACTCACCCGGCACCAAGTCTTCGGGTTCCCCCATGCCGAGGGCGGTTCCGAGAGCCTGCATTGGATCGGGGAAGTACAAGCGGGCGATTCGGTGGGGCCTACGCCATGGCCTCAGCAACGAACCGGGCCACGATAGCCCCCTGGACCCTGGTGGCGACGCTCTGGGCACCGGCCACTACCGCTTTCCGGAAGTCAACAAACAGCCGCTAGTGGCAACGGAGGCGGAACGCTGGAACGCGAGGCGGGGCGGGTAGGGCAGGCGGGAAGGGAAAGGGAGAAGAACGTGAACGCGCGTCCAGTTTGCGCAGGCGCACAGCCCGCGGGCGGAGCGGTGGACGCCGCGCGCCCTCTGGTGGCCAGGAGAGGAGGGTGGGCCACGCTGTGCAGTGAGGCGTTGAAGTGTACCCACCTGTATTGGTGATTTCACATCCATAGGGACCCTGTTCGGACATCACAAAGATCACATGCTCTATTACTCGAGCTCTGTGACACGCAAATGCCTAAATGCAATTGTATTGCTAGTAATGGTGACCATTTCTAACTCTAAATGACATAGACCCTGCTGAGCATCCTAAATCGCGTTAAAAAGTGCTATCTGCAGCATTGAAACCAAGACCTAGCATTTACCAATGCTCATTGCATATTTTCTGAGGGATGAGTCCCACTGTAACCCCGGAGGGTGGTAAATGCTACTCTCAGCACATGTGGAGACTGTACAGTGGGGTCCAGCTTAGCCAGTCAAGCCCATGCTCTGACTGCGCCCTCTGTGTGCCTTCCACAGAGAGGAGGGGAGGGGCGGGCACTATCAGCTGCTGGCACAAGCGCACACAGGCAGATTCACTCACAGCAGAACTTAGTTGCTCTGGAATTCGCTGAGATGTTGTATTTTTCTGCAGTTAAACCTTCGTTTTCCATGCATCGGCACTTGAGCCTCATAAAACAAAGAGGCAAAAGGCATCTTCCATGAGGAGTCCATTTATGTACAGGGTGGTGGCTGTGGGTATGAGCTCTAGAATCTATCAAGCTAGACTCAAGGATCCCTGAATTCCTGTGTGTACCAGATCAGGCTACTTTCTCAGGGAGTAGACATTAAACTACCCAATACACAGATAATCATTTTCTCACCAAGCAAACTGGGAGTCATTATTAATAAAGAGTACTGATCTGGCGTGAGGTTAAGAAAATCTTATCTGAAGGAAGGATTTTAAATCTAAAAATGAAGATAGACAAGTCTGGAGCGGTAAGAACACACTGGGCAGAGACTAAATCTCAGGCAAATAATCATACGGAGCTTGGCTCTTTTCTGAGAAGAAGAAGGGACACTGAGTTCTTCAAAGGTGAGAGGATCATGGGGCTATTAAAGGTCTGCAATGGTATTGTAGGGACAATGGGAAGCTCCTGTGAGGCTTGAAGCAGTGGAATGACAGAATCAGTTCTGAGTATTCCTGAAATCATTCTGCCTGACTGCTTTGTGGAGAATACATTGGACCAAGGAGGAGGGTTCAGAGGCTCTTGCAAAACTTCGATCAGTCACACTACACTGACTTAAAATATGGTGTACCGGCACTAGAGAGGAGCAGATATTTTAGAAAACATTTTAGAAGGGAATGTCAATAGGAAATGATGCCTACCAACCCCAAGGCAGTGCAGGACTGCCAAATAGCCCTTAGAGCAGCAGCAAAGGAGGAGACCTGAATTATTTTGGAAAGGAGTCCATATTTTTTAAAGGAAAAGTACAGTCAGAAATGAAATTGTGTGGGCAGGCGGGCAGGAAGCAAGTGGAAGAAAAAGCATTTTATTTATTTTATTTAGTTGTCTTTCTTGACTGTTTCCCCTGGACCCGGAATGCAGACCTGGGTCATTGGGATGCATGTGAACTGCTCCTGGTCAGAGGCAGCAGTTCCCACTGCTATCTACCAGGGTGCACATCCATATTGGTGTTTTGTTTTTTTTTTTAACATCAGAATAGTTACTGCGGGATAATAAAAACGTTTAAAGACTTACTTTAGGTATGCTATGCTTGAGTTTGTGTTTTATTGAAAACTCTTTTTAAAAGCATATTTTCGTGTTGAGCACTCCCAAAGTTATTGATGCAGCCCTGCTCCCAGATTTCCAACTAAGCTGATAGGAAGGTGGCACCATTTTCTGAGATGGAAAACACTGAGACAGGAGTAGCAGGAGTTGGAGTTAGGAAGGTGGTGTGGAGAGAGTGTGGCAATTTAAGCCTTGAGCACACTAAGCCATCAAAATGAAGGTTCTGAGCTGAGCAGGCAATGAGCAAACAGAAGCCCCAGATAAAGACTCATTGGGGTTGTTGGTGATGGTGGATTGCTTGGGTTAATGTACCGAGAGCATATGGGAATAAATGGCTAAGTGAAAGACCTGAAAGGTAGTAATGAAAGCCAATATCCAATGGTCCTGCAACAGATAGTAAAGC
>RJWH01008519.1:0-29810 GCA_004363575.1 Solenodon paradoxus
CCCTTTTCCCAGAGCCAGAGCCACACTGTCACTCTGTGGTCCTAGTTCCTTCTTAGACTCCAACCTTTGCATTATGTGGCTCATTCCACCAGAAACAGTCCTCCCTAATTTGTCTTTTCTACTTGATTGCAGGCCACATATGTTTTGTCAACAATTTATGGGGGAAAAAAGAGAGGGCTGCTGCTCTCCTCGACAGGGCTAGGCAGAGGGAGTCTCAAAAGGATGAAAGACCCAGGACACATGGGCCTGATCCTGCTGGGGGTTGGAGGTGGAGGCTGGACCAGCCCCAAATGGAAGTGTCCCTTTAATAGCTGCTGGCTTCTCTAAGCTTTGCCTCCTGTTCAGCTGTGGCAGCAGCTGCTGTGCTGACTCATGTGGCCCAGCAACCAGCAGGAGTGGGAGCATGGGATTCCCTGGAGCCGCAGCGGGGTGGGGGCTTCTGGATTACAAGACTGAGAAATATGTGATGACCAGGAACTGGCGGGTGGGCACCCTGCAGAGGCTGTTGCAGCTTGGGGTCCTAGTCTACGTGATGGGGTAAGAGAATGGTTCCTGGTCTTACTGGCTGGAGGAATCATGACTTGTCCTGCTATGGGTTGAGGGTTGAATGTTTGACTCTTCAAAAGCTAGACTGGAGGTAGCGGAAGGGGGCAGATTAGAATAGGACCGGGGTGGGCAGAGGGAAGTGTCTTCATCTGTCTAGAGGCCACTAGGGTAGAAGGGAAGGTCATGTGTTTGTGTCCTCCTGTGTGCCCACCTGCCTCCTTTTCTGGGCCTTGTCTCCAGTGCTGTGTTGTCTCTGGGAACAGAGCAAGATGAGCTCTGCTCTTGCCCCCTGGTGGTAGTCCCTGACCCTGTGAGAGCTAGATTACTAAGACCCCCACCTCTCCCAAGAGAGAACACCAGCTCTAGCTGCAGTGAAGGGAGTCTTTGAGAAGGGAGCCACGTGTAGTTGGGACTGAAGAAGGGTATTGATTGATGAGGATGGTGGTGGGCATCTCAGTAAGAGGACACTGGCTCTCTGATGCACGGCCAAAGCTTCTGGCTGGTGCAGGGACATAGGAAATGAGACTGAAGAGACCCCAAATGCTGGGTTGGAAGGCTGTATCCTGGATGAGGGGAGAGGGTGAGCTCTGCCACCACTCGTGTGCTGGGGACACATAAAACTGTCCATTGCCTCCTCTCCAGGTGGGCCCTTCTTACTAAAAAAGGCTACCAGGAGCAAGACCTGAACCCCCAGATTTCTGTCATCACCAAACTCAAAGGGGTTTCTGTGGCCCAGATCAAGGAGCTGGGGAATCAGCTGTGGGATGTGGCCGACTTTGCGAAGCCATCACAGGTGGGTACCTCCAGGCTGCTATGGCTCTGACACCTCTGACCTCCCCTTCCAGCCAGTGTGTACAAGAGAGTCAGGTGATGCTAGAGGAGCTGCCGGTGTTGTCACTGGGCCACGCTCAGGGCAGGGCTTTCTGGGATATGTAAGAGGTTTCTCAGTGGAACAGCCAAGTTAAAGATAATACATTTACAAAGGCTGCATCCAGAAAAGAGGGGAGTGTCCAGGAACTCAAAAGCATGAGCTCGAGGGTGGAATGGGAAGGGTTTCCCTCCTAGAACTGGGGTTCTCCTCTGTACCCCCACTGCTTTTCCTGGCCCCTTCTCTCTACAGCCTCAGTTTCCTGCCCAAACTGTAGCCCCAGTGATCACCTAGTCTGTGCACAGCTGCCTCCAGGATGCACACCCACCTGCACACCCACCATGCCCAAAGATAAATCATCTTCTCTCCTAGGGTGGCCTCTTTTCATGCAAAGGAGGCTGTGACATCTCTCTATGCCAAAGATAGACCTGGATCAACACTTTCCTGTCCCTCCCTCCTGGCCATTCCATCTCCTAACCATTTCATTACTGTCTGCACTAAATCTGGATGATCCTGGGATCTTCTACAGGCCCGCAGTGCACTCCCCACAGCAGTAAGGTGAAACTTTCAAATGTGACATCATCAGACTCTGTCACCCTTGCTTCCCACCCTTGGAAGGCTCCCTTTCCATATTAGTGGCCACCAGTTCCCTCTAGCTCCTAACCACTGACACACTGTGCTGCCCTCTGCCTTGTTTCCTCTGTCCATGTGCATTTCCCCAAATGTACAGAACTTACTACCCGCTGCCCTGGCCCCTGCTACATGTGAGTTCACCTGAATTGGTGCGCCCAACTGGGCAGTTCTGGATCTGTAGCGCCCAGAAGTAGGGATGTTTGGCAAATCTAGTTGTGTCAATGAGCGTGAAAAACAAATTTGTCTCAAAGAGGCATGGGCTCAGCAAAAGTCAACCAGCCAACCCAACCAGTCTCCTACCTCAACTTCAAATTGCCTCACTAGAGGGGTCTTTCTAGAATGCAGGGTTGATGACTAGAGAAAGCCAGGACCCCCTCATAAAACAAGCTGCCTCTGGCCAGCATCTGGCTTCTCCTGTTGAGGAAGGGAAATGAGAACCAATCCTGAGACTTGCCTTCTAGGGAGAGAACGTGTTCTTCTTGGTGACCAATTTCCTTGTGACACCAGAGCAAGTTCAGGGAAGATGCCCAGAGGTAAGACTACCTGGGAACCCCCTGTGGGCTCCTGGTTCCTCCGCCAGCCCCGAGTGACTTGCCATGTCCCCACTTTTTCCCAGGTTACTGAGGGTATGTGGGGCTGTATTCTAGGCACTGAGGTAAAACCATTTTATGAAATTTATTTAGTCTTCACAAATACTCAGCGTGATAGGAATTACTACAACCCCCATTTAAGATAAGAAGACTGGGACTCAGAGAAATTGAGTCACTTGCTCAAGGCCTTCCAGCTTGTGCGTGACAGGAGTCTTCCACTGTCCCTGTGTTCCTTGTAAACTCTCTAGGTCTCTTCCATCCTGGTTCCACCTGATAACTCTCTAGGTTAGCATTGTAACCCCCAGAATTGGGCACAACATTTAGATGATTCTAATAGCAAGAGCCAAGTTAGAAAATCACAAAGATCACCTTGTTTTCTCTCTGCTCAGCCTCTGTTAATGTGTCCTGAAGCAACTTCTATTTCTGTCATTAAATATAGGTACTCTGGCTCATGTTGAGTTCAGGGGCACTTATAATCTCAGGGTATTTTTCATTCCAAGCCAGAGTCTCCCACCCTATTCTTGTCCATTTCTTACCCAGAAATGCAAATTGTCCCACTGAAATTTCACCTCCTTCCTTTATCAGGGAATGTCTGAGGGATCAAGTCTGTCAGAATACATTCACACATCTCTCCTTTCTCGCTGTGGATTGATTTATTGATTTTAGAGAGGAAGGAAGTGAGAAGAGGAAGCAGCATTTTTATTTATCTGTTCATTTTGGGTGTACTCCCCCACCCCCTCACCCTGGGTTGTGAATCCAGAGCCTTGTACTTCACATGACCTATGCCCCAGCCGCTGACTTAGTGCCTGAGCCACCGGGGTGAGCCTCACTTATTTTCATTATGATAAAGCACACATAAGATTTATTAGTCTATGTTCCTCGGCCAGTGTGTGGGGTCCTACTTCTCCACCCAAAGGGCTGACCTCCTCCTCTTTGCCACACCCAGGACTTCTGCCTTTCATGAACTTGCCCTACCCAGGGTCTCTTCCTGGGGACGTTGTCCCAGTTGGAGTCCAATTGGATGTCCACCCCAAAAAACAGAACTGCTAAGGGGGAAATAGCCTCTCTGTATTAGGAATACCCCCATCTGACCTGTGGGGTGCTTATCCTCTCCCGTCTGACTGCTTTCCTTTACTTGCATGCTTCAGCCTGTGTTCCCAAACTCAGGGAAACTTGCGGGGGACTAAGTCAGGGAGGGGGTTTCCCTACAGATTTCAAGGCCAAGTCATGCCATGGCCACTTGGCAACTCTGTTCTCTGACCCACCTCAGCACCCTGCCATCCCGCTGGCTAACTGCTGGACTGATGAGGACTGTCCTGAAGGAGAGATGGGAACACACAGTCATGGTAAACTGTGGGCTTTGTCATCCGGCACCTCCACTGAGAAGGGAGGTGGGATGGGACCCTGGGTGGCTCCCGTGTCCCCGTGTCTCTTCTTTTTTTTTTGCCAACAGCCCCCTGCCTACACCATCCCAGGCCTTGTGGAGATGTGAGGACCTGGAATTTGTCTTGTGTTTTCAAGGCATAAAAACGGGCCAGTGTGTGGTGTTCAACGAGACCCACAAGACCTGTGAGATCTGGGGCTGGTGCCCAGTGGAGAGTGGCACCGTGCCCATGTAAGTCTCCCTTCACCCCGTGAGCCTCTGGGCAGGGCTCCAGAATGGGGAAAGTGTGCCCCTCACCTTTTCTCTACCTGCAGGAAACCCCTGCTGGCCCAGGCTGAGAACTTCACACTATTCATCAAAAACAGGGTCACTTTCACCAAGTTTAACTTCTCCAAGTAAGAGTGGACGGGTCCTGGTCCTAGTGCTCCTCGTACCTGCCTGATCTAATCCCCGACCCCAACCCCGATCAGGTCCAATGCCTTGGAGATTTGGGATGACAGCTATTTCAAGCACTGCCATTACGATCCACGCTCCAGCCCTTACTGCCCTGTGTTCCGAATCGGGGATCTTGTGGCTGCGGCTGGAGGGGTCTTTGAAGACCTGGCATTGCTGGTGAGTCTGCGGGGAAGGGGTCTGCGAGGGCTGGGGGAGAACGTGGGCCTGCGCGTAGGTGCAGCAGTGGTGCGTGCAGGGCGGTGCTGTGAGTGTCGGCGTCCACTGGGACTGCAACCTGGACTGCGGGGACTCTGGCTGCCGACCCCACTACTCCTTCCAGCTGCAGGAGAGAAGCTACAACTTCAGGTGCTGCCCCCACTACCCTTGGCCAGGTCCCCCCCAGTTGTGGTGGCCAGGACAGACCACACCCTGGCCCTGCCCTCTGATCACTCCTCTCTGTGTGGGGGTGGGAGGGCCCAGGGACGGGGCTCTTAGATCCAAGTTTCCAGCAAGGCTCCTTCCACCTCCCTTCTGAGCCCTTCTTGCTACACTACATCTGACTCCAAATCCCCTGCTGGGACCCCTCACTCCAGCTCCTTCTCTACCTTGCCTCCCGTATCTCCTTTCCACAGCACAGGAGGCTTTCTTTTTTCCCTTAAGACTTTGTCTAAAAATTTTTTTCAATTTACGGAAAAGTTCAAAGGTGAGTACCATGGATACCTATAATCCTTTCATCTAGATTCCCCGGGACTTTATTTCTCAGTGCTGTCCGGAGAATACCTTTCCCATGTGACCCTGTCTTATTATCACACCCAAGAAATTCAACATTGGCAGAATAAATTTAATTTTTTAATTTCCCCAGTTGTGCCATTATAGTACTATATATTTCTATTTTCCAGTCCAGGATGTGCTTATTGAACTGCATTAGAGTCATGTCTCCTAAGCAGACCCTCCCATCTGCCCTCCACGTTCTCTGCCAACTCATGTCAATTGTCATGCACACACACAGGTACAACACATCAGGCCTCAGAGATGACAGCCCTTGCTATTGTTCCTTGGACCCTACCTGGCCAGGTTCACTGACCTCCCCAGCCGTTTGCAACTCTGTGGGGCTGGTTCCCTTTCCCCATGGCCTGACCCCATCTCTGTGATTTCACTAGACCTAATTTCTCTGCTTAGAACTTCTTCCTGATCACTGGAAAGGTGATCTGACTGTCTCCCCTGCAGAAAGCCCCCTTTTGTTCCTGAGACAGAGTCACTACCCTGAGCCGGCTCCACCACCTTTCCCTTGACAATGTCTGCTTAGGGGTCCTTCTGTCTCCTCAACAGCAAGGAGCTTGCCCAAGACTCAGGTTTGTGCTGGGGGTATATGGAGTCAATGGATGAGTAAGCTGGAGTGGGCCTTCTCTCCTGTATCAGGACAGCCACTCATTGGTGGGAGGCCTCTGGAGTGGAGGCCCGGAGCCTATTCAAGCTCTATGGGATCCGCTTTGACATCCTGGTCACTGGGAAGGTAGGAGGGGCTGGGCAAGGATGGGAGGGGGCAACAACACGACCCAGAGGTTCAAGTCAGGTTTCTCTCAGGCAGGGAAGTTTGGACTCATCCCCATGATCATCACTGTGGGCACAGGAGCAGCGTGGCTGGGTGTGGTGAGTCCAGCCAGAGGTTTCCACTGGTTGAAATGAGCATGTGCCAGCCTGCAGCATGCACACTTGAGCCCTGCCCTTCCGCTCCCCGATGCCTGACACAGAATTAAGGGCTGGGGAATGGGCAGGAAGACCAGTTGGGAGTCGAAACATGGGTCTGCCCTGCCTCTGCCAGATCACCTTCTTCTGTGACCTGCTGCTGTTGTATGTGGATGGAGAAGCCCATTTCTACTGGAGGACCAAGTATGAGGAGGTGAGTTGTGGGCCTGCCTGGATCCTGGGTTTGGCTATACTTTGGAGGATGTTGGTTAGGGCCCTGACTTACTGCCCTCATTTTCAGGCAAAAGCCCCGAAGGTGACCATCAACTCTGAGCTGACAGAGCTAGCTTCGTCACACCCACATCCAGTTGCCCAGGTACCTTAGAGAGGTCCCAGTATCTGCCCCCATGATCGTAGCTGCTGAACACTGATGATCGGGAACTAGGCACTAATGCCAGAGTGGTATTCTCAGGCCCCCACCTACCAGCCCATTCCTGATGTTCATAGTTGTTCCCTGCTGATTGGAGGTCAGGGCCAGGAAGGGTGAGAGCCCTGTCTTTGGGCTCACATGCCTCAGCAGGACCAGAACAAGGGGTTGGGGGAGAACCTACCCTTCAATTCCCAGGCAGATCGTTCCTCCCCAGTCTCTGGTGTTAGCACGGTGCTACCTGGGGAGTGACAGATGTCAGTTTTATTTAGAGACCTGCAGCAGAACAGGACCCAAGAAGACTCAGGGAGCCTATGTTGCAGGATGCTTGTCCATGGCAGCTCCTCTGTGCCTTGTCTGGAGATCTCCTTCCAGAGCTGTCACCCGTGTTCTTAAAAGCAGCCCGCTCACCAACTGTCAGTACAGCCCTTCCTTCCCACTGATTATGGAGACTCCAGCCCTGCCTGGCGTCAACCTGCTCAGCTTCTGTACATCCATCACTTCCTAGTGGCAGCCCTAGGGTTATGGAGGTCTGAGATGGGACGAATGAGTGGGAGACTGAGTTGATGGTCACTGGGATCTTCTATATGTCTCCTTGTTGACCTCCAGTCCAATCCTCTGGAACCTGCATACCAGCCTTTCTGGGAGCTGCAGGGGTGGAGAAGATGTATATCCAGAATTCACTGCACCTAAAGTCATACCTAAGAAACAATTTGGGCAGCTGTCCACCCCTGCCTGAGGCAACTACAGATGTAAGGTCTTGACCATGACCCCAGGTAGAGCCCAGTGGCCAGTAGGATTGTCCTTAGCAAAGGATGTGAAGGCTTCTAGCAGGCTGGCCTGGTTCTGACTCTGGAATCCTCTTTAGGGTATGAATCCTGCCTCCTGGGGAATTTCCCCATGCTCTAGGTCCCTGGTCAAGAGGGGAGGGACAGAGCCTGTAAGAGTCAAGTCCTCTCTTCATCCCAGGGCAGGGGCAGGGATTTGGGAGTACCCAGCCTAGGCAGGGGAGGGGCTGCCATCTCATCAGTCCCTGGTTGGCCAGGGGCATGCAGACAGCTTGCTGGAAGAGCCACAGGGGCCAGGTTGAAGGGGCCCAGAGATGTCCTGTGTGAGCCTCACAGGCAGGAAGGGGAACTGGAGGTATCTATAGTGAACATAGCATGACCTTGGGAAGTCCAGTGGTAGAAGTCACAGAGCAGGCCTAGGGACTCCTGCCTCCTAAAACTTGGTTTTCAAAGCTACTAAGTGAGCTGGAAGTTTTCCGGAGCAAGCCCAGACACTTGTGCAGCAAACACATGTGTACTATCTTGAGACTTTATCACAAAGCCCTTGAGGGGCAAGCAGAGAGAGAGGGCAGATAAGTGCCTGGAAACAGCTGTTGTCTCATTCTGGTGCGCATACCCCAGGGTAGCAGAGCAGACTATGTGGGCATGTGTCTGAGGGGTGTAAGCACTGGTGTGGGTATGCTTCTACATCTCTGGGCAGGCTCTGTAGGGAGTCTGGGAGACCAAGCAGACCCTGGAACTCTGCTGTCCTTTCTAGGTAGCCTCCATGGGGCCTTAGCTCTACTTCCTAGATTCAACCCCCCAGGGATATGTGGGGAGCTTGTGGGGGTAAGCCTGACCCCATCCCTGTCACAGATCCCTCTGTGCCTGTGTATGGGGTGTATGCAGCACCCCTTTGAGCTAGGCAGAGGGTAGAACCCCTGGCCCTGACTCAGAGCTGGTGCCTCTCCTTAAAGAACTTTGCCTTTGATTGGGAACAATGGCTTAGTTCCTAGGGGTAGGTGAGGACCTGGTGTCACAAATAATGCCACAGTAGAGACACAGTGGCAGGCCACATCACTAGCCAAGTGGTTATTAACTGTGGATCTCTGGGGTTGCAGGCCTCTTCCTTACCTGCCCAGGTAGTTGAATTTGTCATAAACTGGAAGGTGCTGGGCAAAGAGATAGCCACTCTAGTGTTGGTTATGGCCCACTCCCAAAGACCCAAAGCTTAGCACCTCAGCTAAGGTCTTAAGGTCCTGAGGACACCCCAGCATGGACAGGCCTGAAAATCCAAGTGTCCTGAAGAAGCAAAGGTAGGCAGAGCAGTGTGGGCAGGCTCCCAGCAGGCCTCAGGGGCTGGCAGGTTGCTCCTTGCAGCCAGGCTCCTGGGCCAGCGCCTGGTTAGGGGGCTGCACGGCCTGTACCATCTCCTCCAAGCTGCCGCTGGGAAAGACCACGTAGTGCGTGGTGGGCAGCCCATGCATCTCCCGTTGATTCTCCTTGCTGTGCCAGATGCCGTAGCCGAAATAGACCACGAGTCCTGTAGGGGTGGCATGACTGAGCAGGTCCCAACCCTACTTGCCCTGCTTGCCCTCCTCCTGCAGCCCAGCCAGGGTTCCCACCTGGTCCCCACTTACCAATCAGCAGCCAGATGCAGAAGCGCAACCAAGTCAGGTAGCTCAACTTGAGCATGAGGCAGATGTTGAGGAGGATACTTAGGGCTGGCGTCAGGGGCACCATGGGGATCTGAGGGGACAAGGGTATGATTGGGTTGGGCTATAGGAAAGGTCTGACCTACAGACTGATTTCTCTGGGGTCTATAGAAACTTTCTCTGCCTCTGGAGATTCTGGAGACAAGTTCCCATGTGCTGTGCAGAAAGAGAGGGGTGGGCATATTGGCCTCCGCAGTCCTTGTTTGTCTTGCCATGGGAGGCAGGGGTGAAGGGAGCTAGTGAGTATGAGAGCAAGCGGCTGGCAGCTGGGAGCAGTACCTGGAAGGTGTCCTGCCGGTTCTGTTGTTGATGGGCTCCCAGGACCAAGAGACTGAGCAGAAACACAATAGCGCTGAGTAGAAGCAGTAGGATGTAGCCCCAGTGTGGGAGGTGAAAGGCTGAATGTCCAAATACCAGTACACATCCTAGGCTGATGGCTGAGGCCACCAGGATGCCGAGTGCCCAAGCCACTGTGGCTCCAGGGCTGCCCGCACTCAGGAAGCCCAGGAAGGGTCTCAGAGCGGGCCGTAGTTGTCCAGGCTCAGGAACCAAGGCCTTCTCAGGGCCCACCAGCTGTATGTGGTCTGAGAAGGAGTTGTACTCCTTGGCAGTGGGACTAGGGCTGGCTGGGCCAGGGGAACTGGACGGAGGGGCCTTTTGGAAGCGTAGCACGATGATGCTGACAGCCACAAAGGTGTAGGCCAGGAGTGTTCCAATAGACAGGAACTGTACTAGCGCCTCCAGGTCCAGCAGCAGTGCCAGGCAAGCCATGAGGACTCCAAACACCAGGATGCCCACCACAGGTACCTGAGTCCGGGGATGCACTTGGGCGAACACCTGGAAGAAGAGCCCATCTGCCGCCATGGCATAGACAATACGTGGCAGGGAGAAGAGGTTGCTGAGCAGGACTGTATTCATGGCTGTGGCAGAGGAGGAGAGGGTGGTCAGTAGTGAATATGGGATCACCAGGGGTTTCTGGGGACCAGGGTAGGAGTGGTCCCTTAGAAATATGGGTTTGAGTTTGGGTTCTCGGACCTGGGCATGCTAGATTGTCCCTCCCCTCAAGTATAGGACACCCCAGTTGAGGTAACAAGTTCATTAGAAAAGGTGATAATGAAGGCTGAGCCCCTCTGTCCAGGAAAGGACTTGGAAACATTTCGTGGACTATTTGGAGGGAAGGAAGGAGTACTATATTTTGCCATGTATAATGCACTCCTTTTTGCCCAAGTTTGTGAGGGAAATATATGGATACACATTATTCATGGGTAGTACTCATTTTGTAACTATATAAATGTTTTTAATTCTTTTATTTATGCTTATGAGTTAAAAGTATAGCTCTATAAATCAATAATGATATCCATATACAAAATAATACCCTGGAATACGATAATCTGGTTTGTTGAATTTATGAAAAACTTGCAATGAAAGCAATTTCGGTCATTCAACGAAATGAAGAGTGACAGATTGCTGTCCCCAAAGTAAGTAACTCTGATTTAATAAGACAGGTGATGCCGATTTTATTACCATAGGGTGAATAATGTAACATTTTCTTCGTACACTTTAGATGGGAACTAGCAATCTAGCTGCTATTTCCACAAAAACACAGACACTGCAAGCTTTAAGTTATTAAATATGCTAAAGAGCACGGCAACAGAGCTGCCAAGAGACACTTTGGACCTCCTCCCACAGAGTGTCATCAGATTGTGGAGGCAACAGGAAGAAAAGCCTCTTGTGCCTTCTATCTGTTCTTGTGTTTTGTAATTATTTGTGACAAAAATTTCTTTTACCATAATATGTTAAAAAATAAATGCTAAAATTCACTGATAGTACAAAAAAAACAGGTACCTAAATTAAACACATAAAATTTTGAATTAAAACACTTCCTGAAAGCTTGGGTCAACACATGCACGCACATTGTAACGGGAGCATATTATACATAGCAAAATACAGCACATCCCTCCCAACAAGCTGGGGTGGAAAGCCTAGTAATTAGTACTTTCCTGGGTACATTATGCAACTGATAAAACTGAGGCCCAGATTGAGATGTGTCCCTGGGAGGTTTGGGGAAGGGCCCCACTGCTCTGTTCCCTCCCACCTTCTCAGGAAGGACCCCTTACCGCAGATGGAGCCAACAGCCACGATGAAGCCAGCCCAGCTGTAGCCCCGCCGGTAGAAGGCATCGGCGAGTGCTGAGTCAGGGTCCAGACTGTGCCAGGGCACCATGAGGGTGAGCACAGTGGAGACAAGAATATAGGCACCAGCGGCCAGGCCCAGTGAGATGGCAATGGCCATAGGCACAGCCCGCTGAGGGTTCCGGGCCTCCTCACTGGAGGCAGCAATGACGTCAAAGCCCACAAAGGCATAGAAACAGGTGGCAGTGCCGGCCATGATGCCAGAAAGACCAAAGGGTGCAAAACCACCCTCCTCTGCGCTCCAGTTGTGGGGGAGTGCTAGGATGAATCCCAGGATGATGATGAAGAGAATGACCACCAGGCTGATGGCAGAGAAGGTGTGGTTGAGCCAGGAGGAGACACGGGCTCCACAGGAGACAAAGGCAGAGGCCAAAAGCAGGATGCTGGCTGCCAGGAAGTCAGGGTAGTGGGCCAGGAAGGGCACCTGCCAGGTACCCACGTGGGCCTCGGTGAAGTTGCGGATGTGGTGGTTGAAAATTGCATCCAGGTAGCCGCTCCAGGCTCGGGCCACAGCAGCGCCTCCAATGAGGTACTCCAGCAGCACGTTCCAGCCGATGAGGAAGGCCCACAGCTCACCCATAGACACATAGGTGAACAGGTAGGCAGAGCCTGTGCGTGGTACCCGTGCCCCGAACTCCGCATAGCACAGGGCTGCCAGCAGGGAGGCCACAGCGGCCACACCAAAAGACACCAGCACAGCAGGGCCAGCCATCTCCTTGGCCACAGTGCCCGTGAGCACATACAGGCCGGAGCCCACCATGCCACCCACACCCAGCAGGGTCAGGTCCAGTGTGGACAGGCAGCGCTGCAGTGCCGTCTCCATGGTGGACTCCTCCAGTGGCTTCAGCCGGTTCAGCTTCTGGCAGAAGCGTGCCAGGCTGGCGGTGCTGGGCAGGCCCCTGGCCATGGCGCGCAGGACAGAAGGGCACCAAGCCACTACCGGCACCTACCAGGACAAGATGGCAGTGACGGCGTCTCCACAATGTCCTGAGCAGTTTTCAGTCCGCTCTCCTTTCCTCAGGAAAGGAGTGGAGATCGGTGGGGCCCGGGGCGGGGATAGGCAAGGGAGGGGCCCCACCTGGTGTATTTGACAGGCCGAGGGTGACGCGGGCAGCTACTCAGGGTCCGGGGTTTAGAGCAAGGTGGGAACGTGAGCCTCCGGACCGGAACAGGAGCGGCCCTGTGGCCCTGGGCGTGGCCCTGGCGGCCACCTGGCCACAGACAGCTGCAATCACCCCCTTGCCCGCCCGCGGCGGGACTGGGGTGTTAGCTTATCCAGCGCGCTAGGGGCGGAGGTTCCCAGGTCCCCGGAGCCCTCAAACCGAAGACCCGTGCCCCGCCCCACCCCCGCGCCCAAGGGGTGGCTGGCGGCCAAGCCGGTTCCGCGAAGCCCCTGTCCCCTTGTACCTCCTCTCTGACCAGAGTCAGTCTCCGAAGGACTTGCTGCGTCCCACCTGCTGTCGCCACCGCAGCTGCAGCTCTGCTCCCTGTGCCCGCCCCCCACAACCCCCTCCAACCAGCTGCAGCCGCCTGCGCGCAGGGCCCTCCCCCAAACCGGCGCCAGCTCAGCACTAGGCCCCACCTCACTGTCACACACGCACCCAGATAGGCCACCCATACCTCACGAAATCAAGACCAGAGCCCACCAAGATCTAGGGAAAGTTATTACTACTGTGCCGTTCATAGATGAGAAAGCCCAGACCTCCAGGTAATTGACTAACCCAGGTCACCCAGATGGTCTCAGAAGGCCAGGGTGGCTAAGGCCTATGTCTGGGAACTTTGGGAGCTCACCCACTTTTCAGTGATGCAGGCACAGAGACTCCACCTAGCTGGGCATACCCTGCCACTCCAATCCTGGATGTGGAGGATGGTAGTGGTGGGAGCACCTGCTTGGGTGCAGCCATGCAGCCTTCATTCACATGAGGAAACGGGTTTGGCTGAGTGGCCCTAGGCAATCCATGACTTCTCTTTATACAATGGAATGGCAATAAGCTAAGTTTGGCTAGACATTGGCTAGTAAGGATGGTTTTGTGGGTGTTCTGTGAATTGGCAGAAGACATGCTAGATGTTCTCAAGCTGTAGATAATGTCCTGCAAAGGGGTAAGCAGACTCTTGAGTACAACCCATAGTCTTCCAGCTTGGGGCACCCCTAGGGGCCCTCAAATGCCCAAGGCATACCTGCTAACTTAGGAGCATCTGTAAGTCCTGTAGGACCCTGGGGGGCACCAGTGGAAGCTTCCTAGCCATGGATATCAGTGAGAGGTACCTACTCCATAGCAGTATTCAAGTCCCCACACCACAGACAGGCCCCATGTCCTATCATGTGACCATCACAAATTCTTGTCAAGTATGTTTATTTCTGGGGCTAAAGGTCTTTGTCCTTCAGTAATTCCCCCTTTCTTTTTTTTCAAGTGAAAAAATTGGTCTGACAGGATAGTCACCGCAAAATGACAATACATCCAAGCAAAGCAAAGTCAAAATAGAGATCCTCTTCCCCTCTGCACCTCATAACTGTATACATGTTTTCAGGTTTATATGTGGTTGTACAACAGGATTTTAAGGGCACTCACAATCTGTATGACTCAATGATAGGGCAAGATGGTGCCACTTGGAGATATATTATTTTGTTTGTATTTTTTTTTTGTCCACACTTTCATAGTCCGCACCTTAGCCCACTAGAGCTAACTGAGCCAAGGCGGGGTGGGGTAGTGGGCAAGATGGCGCCACCTGGAAAATTCTTTCTTAACCAACTCTCTTGGTCCCTTCTGATACTTGGCAAATATTGTCTTGAACTTCTCAGACAGACTCCCACTTCCTGCAAGAATGCCATCTTCCTTAAATCACTCCTAAACAGAACTGAGGAGGTGTTTCTTGTTCTGAAATGCAGCACGAGAATCTAGAAAATTGCAGTTCAAAACAAGAAGCTTGGGCTGTTTTGTAACAGGGGCTTCCACAAAGCCTGACAGATAACCAGATAAGAGCTGGCGTTCAGTGTTTCAGAGTGCTGACTTTTTATCTACTCAGAGAGGGATTGCGCTTACCACACCCCTTTTCACAGGTACCAACATACAATGGATATTCTAGGCCAAGCATGGTTGACAATGAATTGCAAATTTCCAGGGATGTGACTAGATGAGTGCTGAGACCCCACTGAGCAGGGCAACTATACAGAGCAACCCTGCTAGAATGTGAAGAAGAAATGCTTCCCAACCTATTTAAGAAGACCAGGATTACCTGGACGACAAGTCGCAAGAAAGAAAACTAGAGGTCAATATCTCTTATGAATATAGACACAGACTTTCTCAACAAAATACTTGCAAATTGAATCAGCTACATATAGAAAGGACAAAGGGGGAGTTTATCCAAGGTATGCAAGCTTGATTTAACTATGAAAATAAATGAAACATACCATACTAATAAAAGGAAAAGTCCCATTATCATCTCCATAGACACAGAAAAATCATCCAACAAACTAGTAATAGAAGGGAGTATTTGCAACCTGACAGAGAACATCTTTGAAAAAAACCTAAGCTGATGTACTCAATGGTGAAAGACTGAAAGTTTTCCCTCACGACCATGTCCACTCTCACTTCCTGTAGACAACATTTTACTGAAAGTTCTAGCCAAGTAAATTGGGTGAAAAAAACAAATTCACTGGAAAAGAAGTAAAACTATCTCTCGTCACAGATGACATGACCTTATGTATAGAAAATCCAAAGAAAATCCACACACAAAAGAAATTAGAACAAACAAGCTCAGCAAAGTTATAGGATGAAAATATATAAAATCAGAGGCTCTATGTGCAGCATGTGACTAGATAAAATTGGTACTTGATATAATTGAAACTTGCTAAGAGAATATATTTAAATATTTTCAGGAACTAATTAAAAAATATGTGAGGAGAGAAAGAACTTTTGTTATGAGTGGCACACATAGGGCAGCTTGATTGCTCTATGTGCAGAATCAACATCAAAAGAATTCAGAAGCATAATTTCTGGTACTTGGGCAGCTGGTGATAATTGGTCCTGGTGCCCCTAGTTTAAAAAATTGTGTGAGGTGATGGATACAATTTATACATATATCAAATAATTACAATTATGTTTAAAATAGCTTATAATTTTATTTGTTGCTTATATTTCACTAAAGCTGAAAAAACATACAAAAATGAATTGTAGGTATGTCCTGGTGGAGCAGTGGTTTAGTCAGTTGCCTCTGGCCTAAGTGCAGTCCACATACATCTCAAGAACCTGGGTTTGTGTTTCGGGCCAGGGAGAACAAACAATGTGAACTAAAGAAAAATAAAATAAAATACTGCTTACTCCTCTCTCTGCCTGTCTGCTTATTTGCCTTCATTCCTGACTCACATTTCCTTTGAAAAAAATCAACTGTTATTTCTATATGCAAGCAATAAATTATCCAGAATGAAATCAACCAATTCTGCTTACATGAAATAAAAAAGAAAAAATGATTCGTAAAGATACTTAGAATAATATGTTGATTATATTTGCATGTGTCCTTGTGGCTTAGACGGCTGAGATGCTAGTGTGCAGACTACAGGTCCAAGGACCCATGTTCAAGACCCAGGGCAGGCATGAAAAGCCAAAATAAATAACTAAATAAAGATGCTTCCTCTTCCTTCCTTCCTTAAAAAAATCTCCCTTTTCCCCCTCTTTAAAATAAAAAACAATTATATCTTTTTAAATTATTTAAAAATTTTTACACATTAAAATCATATATACAGGTTCCCCATGCCTCATATATCAACATATCCTGACTTCCACCAAATACCAAGTGTTCATCATTGTCCAGTGGGCTGCAACACTTTTCTGCAACCCCCCACATGGTAATCTCAGTCCTATTACAAGTGTCCAAGGGTTGGTTTTTTTTCATCTGTTCCTTTGTTTTGTCTATTCAGTTCCACCTATGAGTCATCTGGTATCTGTCTTCTGTTGACTTATTTCACTTAGCATAATCCCCTCCAGATCCCTCCATGTTGATTTAGATAACAGAATTTCATCTCTTCTAAGGACTGTATAAATTCCATTGTATATATGTACCACATCTTCTTTATCCATTCATCTAATGTTGGGTACTTAGGTAGTTTCCAGTTCTTGGCTATTGTGAATAGGACTGCAGTGAACATGGAGGCGCATAAATCTCTACAAATGAGTGTTTTTGTATCTTCTGGGTAAATGCCCAGAAGTGAGATGGCCAGATCTTATAGGACTCCCATCTTCAACTTTATGAGGAATCTCCAAACTGTTTCCATAGGGGTGTCACCAATTTGCACTCCCACCAACAGTGTAAAAGTGCTCCCTTTTCGCCACATCCCGCCAATATTTGTTGTTTCCAGATTTTTGGAAAGTAGCCAGTCATTCAGGTGTAAGGTGACATCTCTTTGTTGTTTTAATTGGCATTTTCCTGATAACCAGAGGGTAGAAACATCTTTTCATATGCCTGTTGGTCATCCGTATATTCTCTTTGGAAAAATCTCTCCAATTCTTCATCCAATTATTTTTATTTGTTTTTCTATTTTTCTTTTATTGAGATTAATGAGTTCTTTGTATATTTTAGATATTAAGTCCTTGTCAGAAATATGAAATGCAAATATCTTCTCCCAGTTAGTAGGTTGCCTTTTGGTTTTGGTGATGCTTCTTTTTGCTGTGAAGAACCTTTTCAGTTTGATGTAGTTCCATTTGTTTATTTTTCTCTTTGTTTCTCATGATGCTGGAGTTGAGCCCCCAAAGGCCTCCCTAAGGCTGATGTCATAGAATGTCTTTCCTATGTTGTCTTCCAAGAATTTTATGGTTTCTAGTCTTATGTCCAAGTCTCCAGTCCATTTTGAGTTAATTTTGTGAATGGTGTTAGCGAGTGATCTAGCTTCATTCTTTTGCATGTGGCTCTCCAGTTATCCCAACAGCATTTATTAAAAGGAATTTCCTTTCTCCATTGTATGCTTTTGGCTCCTTTGTTATAGATTAACTGACCGTACATGAGTGAATCAGTTTCTGGTGATTCACTTCTATTCCACTGGTCTGTGCCTCTATTATTATTCCAGTACCATACCGTTTTGATCATTACTGCTTTAGAGTATGGTTCAGTGTCTGGGAGTGTAATCTCATCAGATTCATTCTTTTTTCTCATAATTTCTTTGGCTATTCAAGGTCTTATGTTGTCCCATACAAATTTTAAGATTGTTTTTGTCCTATTTTCTGGAAATAAGCCCAAGGAATTTTAATGGGGATTGCATTAAATCTGTATATTGCTTTAGGTAAGACGACCATTTTGACACTGATTTTTCCCAGCCATGAGCAGGGGCTGTCTTTCCATCTCTTTGTATCTTCTATTTCTTTTAAGAAGGATTTGTAGATTTCATTGTACAGATCTTTCACTTCTTTTGTTAAGCATATTCCAAAATATTTGATTTTTTTTACTTCTATTTTAAATGTGTGATTTTTCTTGATTTAATTTTCTTCTAGCATGATGTGTATAAGAATGTGATAGATTTTTGTGCATTAATTTTGTGGCCTGCCACTTTACTATATATGTTGATTAGTTCAAGTAATTTTTAGATGAAATTTTTAGGATTTTCAATATATATAATCACGTCATCTGCAAATAATGAGAGTTTTACTTCCTCCTTTCCAATTTGGATGCCTTTTATTTATTTATCTTGCCTAATTTTTCTGGCTATGACATCCAGTATGATGTTAAATAGCAGAGGTGAGAGTTGTTCTTGACCTTAGAGGAAATGCTTTCAGTTCTTCACCATTGACTATGATGTTGGCTGTAGGTTTGTTGTATATGGCCTTTATTAAATTGAGGTATGACCCTTCTATCAATTAAATCTTAATAAAGTTGGAAAAATACTTAGAGTAAAGTTAACAAAAGAATGCAAGACTTGTATCCTGAGAACTACCAAACTTCATTAAAAGAACTTAAAGGAGAATTAAGTAAGTGGAAAAACATCCTATTTTCATAAACTTGAAAACCGAATATTGTCAAGATGCAGTACTCCCCAAATTAGTCTCCAGAATCTGTGCAATGTCTAAGAAAATCCTAACTGCCTGTTTTGCAGAAATATCAAGCTGATCCTAAAATTCATATGGAAATGCAAGTGACCCAGAATAGAGAAATCATCACACTTCTTGATTTCTGACTACAAAGCTATAGTAATCAAGACAGTATATTACCAAAAAAGAGTAGACATCTAGGTTAATGGAATAAGAATTGAGAGTTAAAAATACGACTAATAAATTTTGAAAAATATATGGTCAATTTAATGTTTTTTAAGTTCTTTTGTTTTTTTAATGGAAAGGTGCAGGCAGGAATGAAGGTGAGTAAGCAGCCATGCAGGAAAAGAGAGAAGGAATAAGCACTTATTTGTTTTAATTTTTCACACTAGTTGTTTCCTTCCAGACCTGGGACTCAAACCAGGGATATGTGGCTTGTACTCCTTCAAAGGAAACTGACCTAACCATTACTCCACCAGGGCACACCAACCAATTTAAATTTATAGCCTGTTGATTTAAAAAATAGACTGTATTTTATAGAGCAGTTTTAGGTTCAAAGCAAAATAAGAAAATGTACTTAGAGTTTACTTGTACTCCCTGCTCCTACACTCAACCTTCACCACTCTCAGCGCAACCCACAGAGTGGTACATTTGTTACAATTGATAATTCATTATCACCTAAATGTTTAGTTTAAAGTTTAGTTTTGGTTTTGTACATTTTGTGGGTTTTGACAAATGCATAATGTCATGTACCATTATAGTAGCACAGAATTGTTTCACTGCCTTAAAAATCCTCTATGCTCTGCCTATTCATCACTCTGTCCTTGCTAACCCCTAGAAACCACTCATCTTTTTGTCTCCAGTTTTGCCTTTTCCAGAATATCATATATTTGGAATCAGACATATGTGGCTTATTCGGATTGATCTTTTTTCCAGTTATTAATATGAACTTAGCTTCCTCTGTCATGATTTGATATCATGATTTGATATCTCATTTCTTTTTAGCACTGAAAAACATTCCACTGTCTGAATGGACCATAGTTTGTTTATCCATTTGCCTCCTGTTTTCTTCCAAATTTTGGTAATTATGAATAAAGCTGCTATAAACTTTTGTGTGGATGTTAGTTTAACTCATTTGGGTAAATACCAAGATATGATATGACGGCTGAATCCTATAGTAAGAGTATGTTTCATTTTGTAAGAAACTGCCAACCTGTCTTCCAAAGTGCCTGCACAGTTTTGCATTCCCATCAACAATAAGAATTCCTGTTGCTTCACACCCTCAGCAACACTCGGTACTGTAAGTGTTCTGGATTTTGGCTATTCTCATTGAACCACAACAAGTAGGGACTGAAGGAGATACAGGCCCAAAACACTAAGATTGTGAGTGTATGTGCTGAAGCCGACAAGGCCCTTGAAAAGTCCAAGGAGGTGAAGTCCAAGATTCCAGATGTTGGCATCCACAAGTTCAGTCGAATAACCTACAGGCCAACACTGCACACTTCAGGTTTAGGAAATGTGCTCATGTGCAAATTACCAAGGTTCTCCCAGCTAAGGGCTAAGGCCAACGCTCAAACTAGGGCCCAGGCTGCTGCTGCAGCACCAGCACTAGCACCAGCACCAACTCGGGCTCCCAAAGGTACCCAGGTCCCATGAAGACTCCAGAATAATATGCTGGTGTGAGGATGGAAGGACTGGTGTGACCTCTTGGCGCATGCATGGAGCTGGTGTCCTCCTGTGCTCTTTATCCAGCTAGATATGAGCACAGGGTGAGGGATCCTAATGAGCAAAGACTGTTTTATTAAGGAACACCTGCTAGATATGAGCACTGGGCGCAAGTACCTAACAGAGTCAGTTAAACCCTGTTAGACCAGAGACATCTTTCAAGCTCCAGGACTTTCCCAAGCACTGAATCAGTTAGACATGAGATGGGGTACCAAGGACAGGGAATGTCTCTTGATTACAATGATGCAAGAGCCCCAACCAGTCAAAAACCTAGTAGTCAGACACAATGGTCAGATAGTCTATTCTCAAGCTGATCTGGTAGGATAAGGTTGGAGACACATTAGCAATAAGAGCAAAACCCTGTCTTCATTCCTGGCTGCCCCCCACACCACCCCTCCCCGCTCAGGTGGTCATGGGAAAGCACTTGGTAAGAATTTGGTTACATAACTCTGTCAGTCAACATAAAAGACAGGAGCAGAATCTGCCCAGGGGGAAGGCCTAAGGGAAGACAAGAGGGAAATAAAAGTCCCAGAAAGGAATACATGGGCTGCTGAACTCACTTGGGGCAGCTCGTTCTCCTCACTGATAATGTACTATCTCTTTTACACCTACTATTGTACCTGCCTGGGTCTAGCCCATCCTCTCTGGGATATACTATTTCTTTAAATACACCTGTGGCTGAACCCACTTGGGGAAGCCAGTGTTCCTCTTTGAGAACATACTGTCTCTTTTACACGGGCATAAAAGAATGGGCAGTGAGAATGTAAATCATCCAAGCACCAACCTAAGTCTAAATAGTTGCTGTCAATATGACTCAAAAGCATATAGCAAAGTCATTCTTAAAAGATAAGGTACAGTATTTAAAATGATTTGAGAAGAATAATCAGGGCCTTCAACCCTAGGTATCTTTACAAAAATCAGAGAATGAGGAAAAAAAAAAGTAATAGTGCTTCAGATTCTTTTTCTCACCTAGCAGGGAGTAAAAAATATTCTTTTTGGATACCAGATGACCTCACTCATAGGTGAAATGTGAATAGGAAAAAACAAAGGAACAGATGAAACAAAAACAACCCTTGGACACTTACAACCGAACTGAGGTTATCAATAGGGAATGGGGGTATGTGGCAGAACCCACTGGATAATAGTGAAGAACACTTGGTAATTTGGTGGAAGGAAGAGTGTATTGACATTTATCTAAGAAATGGGGAAACTGAACATATGGGGAACCTACACATATGAGTTTATTTTAATGTGTAGAATAAAAGTTACAAAAACCAACAACAAATAAACCTGAGGCAGGATCTGTTAAAAGATTTAAATAAAGATGGGCCAAGGATCTCAAAAGACATTTCTCCAAAAAAATATATGTAAATGCCCAACACACACATGGAAAAATCCTTCACTAGGGAAATGCAAATCCCAAACCACTTTCCATGCCATGCTCTGTGGCTATAGCCAAGAAATCAGATAATAGCAAATATTGAAGATGTTGTGAATTGACTGGAATCTTCACACATTGCCAATGGGAATGTAAGATGGTATAGATGCTTTGGAAAAACCTTGGGCAGTTCTTTAAAATGCTAAATATTAAGTTGCTGTATGATGCAGCCTTTTAGCTCCTAGGTACACACCTGAGAAACAAAAACGTGTCCATACAAATGTTGTTATAAAATTTCATAGCAGCATTATTTATAATAGTCAAAAAGTAGAAGCAATATAAATGTCCATCATGATGTGGATAAATGTGAAATATTCACATGATGGAATATTATTTGACTACAAGAATGAATAAAATGCTGATACAACATAAATGAACCTGGAAAACATGCTACATGAAAGAAGACAGTCACAGAAGACAACATATTATATTATTTGTTATATGACATATATAGAATATGCAAATCCATGGACAGAGCAAGTAGATTAGCGGTTACCAGGGGATGGAGGAAGAGGGTATAGAGAATGACCACAAACGGGCATAGGGTTTCTTTTTTGGGACATGAAAATGTTCTGAAGCTAGATAGTTGTTACAAAAATAAAAGATAAAGTACTAAATGTTTCTAAGAAAGAACACCAAATGCAGGAAGTTCTGAGTGCCCAGATGAGAGAAAACCTGGTAAGAGAAACAAAACAGAGGTTGGGAGACCAGTTTTTCCCAGCTGACCCCTTTTGAATTGCCTGACTCAGGTTAAGTCATCACACTCTTCTTCCCCCTTAATCACCAAATCTGGGCCACCTATCCCTTAGCTCTTTCACCTCCTGCAATTCCCCTTCCTGTTGAATCCAAATGAGATTGCTCAGATCAGCTCATCCATTTTAGGTATTTCCCCCTCTCCAGTTGCTCAGGGTTTTTAGGTGGGCTGGGGGGTGGGTGGAGGCATGGAATAGAAGCAAAAGGAATCTTGTATTTCTCCCAAGCCAGTCCTCATTTTTATTTTCTCCTCTACTTTTTTTTCTTCTGCAGTGTCTGTCCTCTGTCTCCATGCAGGACACTCCCCATTCCCAGTCTATTTTCCTCAGGCCAAATCCAGCCCAATCTCTGCCATTCAAAGCCCACCAGCATGTTGCCTCGTCTTCTTACCCCTCTGAAATTGTCCCTGTTATTTCTCACTATGAACTGACTTCCCAGTTCTTTCTTTTTGTTCTTCAGCCCTGGCAATGGCAGTCAAGGCTATCCCGGCTCCAGTCCTGTCAGGGTGCACCCTGCCCCATTTCCTCTTGGCCTCTTTTTCAAGCTGACCCTGGTCCCTTGCACCCACTATGTTGGGTCTCCCTGTATAGAGTCCCATATCTGGTTTTCCTTGTGAGGCCCAGCTAGCTTCCTGACCCTCTAAACCCGCAGATTACACTCTGAAACAATCTGCCAGACCAAGGGAGGAGCAGTTAGTTGAGAGTTGGCCCCATTGAACCCATAGTGGGGGAGGGGTTGTTGCTCAAACCCAGACCATTTGAATGGCCAATGAAACTATGGCTAAATGCTGCTTATGGCCCAGCTGGGAGAAATCTGGTTTCAGTTAATTTTCTTTTTGGATTTGTTTTTGTAAAAGCAGCTGAACTGGATAAATGTAAACTTGAGAGTTTATCAACAAAGACACAAGTGCTTATCAACAAGGATTCAGGGCACAGAGCATACCTGACAATGTGGGGACAGATGGAGTGTTGACCAGTGAAACTCTGCCAAGACCCTTACTCTGTACATTTTTCTTAGTCTTCTTTGTTCCCTGAACCTTTAAACCTCCCACCAAACCCCACTGGATGGGGAGGGTGGATTTGAGCCCTGTTGCTCCTGCTTGCTTGCTATAAAACTGATGTCACAGAGTTTGGCTTTCTCGGTATGTGGGGCAGCAAATCCACATTCAGCAACATCACTGTAAACATGACTCCATGGCTCCATTGTCCTAACAGTGGGAGCAGAGTATGAGATCTACATTTGGCATGTGTTTTTTTAATATACTTTTTCTTATAGTCTTTATATTTAATTACTTTTTGCCCTGCTTCTCTATAAAAATTCCAGTTCATTCAGGTTAGGCTTAGAAGAGCCAAGATAACAGGGTTCTCTTTCTCTATAGGATAAATAGACTCTTTCATTGACTCTTCTATTGACCAGCAACAGGCATGAGAAACGGAGCTGAGGACTTCAGTTAGCTTCCAGGAAGCTTAGAAATCCTCTGTCCATTCCCCAAGGTGTGTGGGTGGTAAGTCTCTGGTTCTCTGCTATGATGGGCTGCATGGGTCACAGGCTGGCTTGGCCCACTAGGAGAGCCAAATTCCTTAGTCTAGTCAAGGTGACACCAGCCTCACCCAGAACCAGTGTCACCCTCTTCACTAGAGTCCACATGACAGCTGAGGCTTCCAGCTCTAAGACCTCCCAACCTCCATGCCTTCCCTGCCCATCCCACCACCTATTCCTCTTTGCTGCTTGAAAAACTCCAGATACTTTCTTCAAGACCCTGCTTTGAAGTCCTAAGTCTCTTGGAAGGCAAAATTAACCTCCCTCTCCCTCCTACAGATTCCCAGTCACTTCATCGGGGAGAGTCACATGGTTCACAGCACATGTTCTTGCAAGATTCAGGTAACACATTTGAAACATTCCTACCAATTCAGCATACTAACATTAACACCAGTAAAAAGTTGCTAATAGCCCTTACATGTGTTTGCTTGAGTGAAGTCTGCAAAGCCCTATTATAGTTATTGCCTTTGTAACATCAGACACCCTAGTACAGACATCTCCGGAGAAAATGCACGTCTTGGGGTGCCCTGATGCAGCAGCGGTTAGGTCAATCACCTACAAAGACGATGGGACGGACAACCAGTGTGAACAACTAAACAAAATAAAACGAAATGCTTCTTTCTTGTCTCTCTCTTCCTGCTCGCCTTCATTTCTGCCTGCACCTTTCCTTTAAAAAAAAAAAAAACAAAACCCATTTTACAGACGGAGATTTGGGGCTCAGGCGGTGTAAGCTGTGGTAGCATGGGCTCCACAGCTAACACGGGCTCCTTCCTCGCTCTGCAACTGCCTCTTCATAGTTGCTCAGCAGGCGCCACCTTTAGCTACCTATTAACGCCGAGAAGAGGTTGACCAGTGACACCGACGCCAATAGGTCTCCATTTCCCGCCCAAAGCGAAAACCAATCAAAAGAGTCGTTTTGGCCAGCAAGAAAACGGCCAATCACAATTGGGGTCTCAGCCTGGAAGCCCGCCCCCTGAATCATTTGGAGCCAATGGTAGTTGCACAGTCCGTAAGCCAATCAGGACAGGCGCGCGGCGCACGGAGCATCTGCAGCAGTTGGGCGCGTGGTGTAGGACTGGAAGGCAGCGACCTGGGTTCGGGAGGCGAGCCGCCATGGTAGGATGGCGGGTGGCGGACGGTGTCGGGCAGGCCAGGGGCCTGAGGTGCCGGCGCTGGCGCTGGCGGTGGTGTCGGTGTCGAGCCTCAACAGGAACGCTGGGCCTGGTCTCTTCCGGGGCAGCTACTGGAGCACGCGGGGCAGGATGGGCCACCCTAGTTCTTCCAGACTCTTCCTTCCCAAAGCAACACCAAGGTTGCCTTTGAACTGTCTCCTGTTTTTGTTTGCTCTACTGTGAGCCCCTTCCGAGGCCATGTACAAAAATAGTATCTGTTGGGTCTTGAAATAAGGACGGTTTATCGGTATATACTGAGAATTTTGCTTCCTCCGATAGGATTTTTTTTTTTTTTTTTTTTTTTTTTTTGAGGCAGGGAGTATTCGTCATTTTTTCTTCTCCTTTTTTTTTTTTAAGAGGAAGGATGCAAGCAGAAAGGAAGAGAGTTAAGGAACAAGCATTTTTATTTAGTTCATTTTGGTGTTTCTCCCTGGCCCCAGGTATGAATCTGGGCCCTTGGGCTTTACATGGCCTACGCACTAGCTTCCATATTTAGCAGTTAACGCCATCAGACCTCATCAGTCTGTAGTTTTCTTACACTGTCTAGTTTTGGTATTAGGGAATGCTGGCCTCTTAGAAGTGTTCCTTAGTCTTATATTTTCTGGAAGAGGTTTATAGAAAGTCATTGATTTTAGACCTCTATGCCCAAAGCACTGTTGTAGCTGTATCCCACAAATTCTGGTGTCATGTTTTCATTTTCATTCTGCTCAAAATACTTTATAACTTCCCTTGTTACAAGTATCTGAGAGTTAATCAAATATCTCTGTGTTATTAATGTCTAACGTAATCTCAACATTCAGAAAACATAATTTGTATTATTTGAATTTTTTATTATTTAAGAATTTTATTAATAGGTGTTTTGTTTGAGTTTTTAAAATCTGAAATTAAAAATCCTGTTACAAATTTAAAGTGAGGGTCTTAAAAACTGATGTGAAATAATTTAAAAAACTTTAAAGATCTGTTGAAGTATACCATCTCTTCCATGTATAGTCCATGTATATCCCAAAGACCCTGCTTTTGGGACCTGGGGCCAGGGGCAACAACCAAAATGAACAACTAAATAAAATAAAATCCTTTAAAAAAATCTATTGAGAAAAAAACAGGCTAAAAAATTTAGTACCAAAAGAGATATCTTTAGTAAAAATAAAAATACCATCCTGCATAGAAATTCAGATAGTTCTCGTTATCTGGTTAATAGGGGAAAAGTAAACAAGGTCTTCAGCACGAATACTGTGTTCATCTTATTGCTGTTTCATTATTCATCTTGTTGTGTAACTAAACCCCATGCAAATAAGGCTGTCCTCTACTCTGCTTCCCCTGCTTAGGCTCAGGAATAGAGGAGTTCTCAGTTAGTAGATTAGCTGCTTATATCTCTTTGCCATCTCGTGGTTTACACTTTTCTGGGATTCTACTAATTCCAGTACCAACTCCAAGGTGGCTGCTTGCCGTGGGTCTCATGCCCATGATTTTCCTTATCTTAATGGCCATCCTTTCTAGATTGTCTTTAGTAAGGGAGGCCCCTTAGGAATCATGGTCAATGAACCCATACAGATTCTACTGCACTGGCCTACCTTGCTCTCTTGCACCCTGGTTGTTAGCCTCTCCATCACTTCTCCCTGCACAAGAGGGTTGGCATGTTCATAGGGTAGCACCCATAGGGTCTGTACATTCTCTCCATCACCTGCACTGAAGGTGCTTCCAAGTGTTACTCTTTGTGGTAGTCTGATACAAGTACATCTCCCTGGTGTCATTCCTGTTGATTAAACCACATCGAGTTCTTACACTGAATTGTTTTACTGTTCCCAAAACCTTCATTGCAATGACCTTGTCTCTGTACCCTGCCCGTGATGCCAGGCTTAGTATCACAGCACTAGGTACTGCCAGTCTGACTGATGCTCAGGGGTGCAGTGATGGTGACAGGTTGTAGCTGCAAGCAGTAGGGCTACTCAGGGCTCTGGGTCTCCTCTCTGCTTCTGATACTAAATGAACTTTTATTTGAAGTATTTAAATTTATTTAGACTTGTCTTATCATTGGTAGAGAATATGGTCTATTTTGCAAAACCTTCCCTGTGCAATGTGTGGCTGGTTGTGTTGTCCAGGTCTTCTGTATCCTTCCTGATATCTGTCCAGTTGTTCAATCAGTTATCAAGAATGTTGAAATCTTTGATTGTGGATTGTCTTTTTCTCCTAGTGTTTTTTTCTTATAGTTTAAGGCTTTGTGTCTGGAAACCATGACTCTAATCCATTAGGATAGTTATACCTTCCTGATTAATTGACCCCTTTATCATTATGAAATACCTCTCTTTTTCCTCTGGTAAAATTCTTTACTTTAAAAGTGGCATGTTGGTCCTGGCCCACAGTCTAAGTGGTGGCAAGCTCTCCCACACTGCTCCATGTGAGCCCAGGCTCCCTGTGGGCCAAGTGCAGTAGGACCTTCCCCTGTGCCTCAGGATCTGCTCAGGTGTTCTAGAACACCAAAGACACAGAGATCCTCAGGTGTTCTAGAACACCAAAGACACAGAGATCCTGAGTTCCTACTAGTATGCCCACCTGGCCACAGGTTGGTCCCTAGTATGCCCAGGGAGCCTTTCACACCCTTGCTGCCTAGCCTCTCCAGTGCTGTGTTTCCTCTAAATCTGCTTGTAGGAAGGCCTGATGGGTTACCCATTCCAGCCTCCCCTCTCCCAGACCACAGAGAGTCTACACTAATATGTAGGTGTCAGCAGAAAAGAAATATGATAATCAAAATTGCATTGTTCATATAGCCAATCCAGCCTTCCTTTGGTTTAAACTTACATGATATATCTTTTTCCATCCTTTGCTTTTTAACCAATCTCTGGACTTATTGTAGTTAGGCCTTGCTTTTTTAAAATCTATCTGACAATGTCTTTAAATTAGGCATTTGCATATAATTAATGCAATTATTAATGTAAATGATAAATCTACCAGGTTGCTGTTGGTTTTCTGTTTATCTTTTTCTTTGATTCTGTACCATTTCCCTGTTTTCTTCTTGTTCTTTTTCTATTAATTATTTTTCTGATTCTATTTTATCACCTTCATTAACTTCGTGTCTATACCACTTCAGTCTGCCTTCCAGTGATATTGTCCCACCTCACCACATATACTTCAGTTTCAACCTTTTTGGCCTTTGTGCTATTGTATGTCATATTTTATATTCATATGAATTTTAAACCCACAATAAGTCATTATTTTTGGTTTAACGTTCAATTCTATTTTTAAAACATGATAGAAATTATTTTCTACTTGCCCAGGTATTTAGTAGTTTTGGTATTCTTTATTTCTTTATGTAGTTTCAGTTTTCAACCCAGTATTAATTTCCTTCTGTCTGAAGGAATTCCTTTAACATTTTTTTAAGGAAAGGTACAGGCGAGAATAAATGGAAGTAGGCAGGCAGGTACCTTCCCCAGGAAGGTAGGAGAGCCCTGCCAAAGGAAAAAAAGCAAGTAGGCAGAGAGGAAGAAGATAAGGAAGAGGAGGAAGAAGCATCTTTATTTCAATCTATTTGGTTGTTTACTTTGGTTGTTGCCCCCATCCCAACCATGAACATGGATCTTTGGAAACCCATAGTAGTGGACTATATATGGTGTACTAATCTACTAGGCTACCAGGGCAGGCCTGGTCACATTTTTTGTCTTTTTTTTTTACACATCTGACAAATTTAGATTAGATGAGAGACATGATGCAATTTACTTTTTTGGGTGCTAGGTTTTTTAAAAACTTATTATTCTTTGACAAATAATAAAATAGGGAGCTTCTTTTTCAGATGTCATATACCTAAAAACAGTTTGCTGCTTTTGAGGCTGGCTTTTAAGCTGTCTGGGGCTTACGAACAGCCTGTAATGGAGTCTTCATTTGACCCACTGCTGTGCGCTTCATTCATTGCTTTGTAAATTAAGGGTCTTTGCACTGTGGCAGGTCTACTCAGGCACCTCACACTGATGCTGCAGGCATTTCCCGTTGGAGGCCACATTCCTCTGTGTTGCCCGCTTTTTTCCTGTATCCAGTATTTTCTGCAGTCTCAGCCTCATAACGTCAAAGTTTCTCTTTTCACCTCAGGGAGATAATGGCTGGGCTTCTCCCTCCACTTCAGTCTGAAAACTCCCTAGAATCTTCTGGAGAAGTTGTAGGGCTTATTGTTTTATGTACTGAGAAATCCCTTTCTTCTGCTACCTGCTATCCAGTGACTTGAAACTGTTATTTCATATATTTTGTTTAATTTTCTAAATTCCTGCTTAAGACAGGGTAGTAAACTCATCCTTATGTGGAAGCAAAATTGCTGAACTGTTTTTAATAATTTTTAACATTCTTAACGCTTGCTTCAAGTTTATAATGGCTGAATTTCTATTCATAGTTTAAGAGTATCTCTGTCCAAGAAAGATGACAGGTATTCTTTTGAAAAAGATTTTTGGAAGCTCTGAGTAGAGGCCATGAAAAAAATTTTTTTGAAAAGGAAAGGTACAGGCAAGAATGAAGGTGGATAGGCAGGCAAGCAGAAAGAGAAGGAAGAAACATTTTATTAAATCAGTTCTACATCTTGGTTGTTCCCCTGACCCTGGAACATGAACCTGGGTCATTGTAATGTATGCACTCAGCTCAGGGTGCGCCTAAACCAAAATATTGTTAAAATACTTATTTACGATGCCAGGCCTCATTTGCATGACATACATTGTCATTTGCCTTGAACAAGCGGACCTCACATGTATGTTTTGTTCCCAGCGCGAGTGCATCTCTATCCACGTGGGACAGGCTGGGGTCCAGATAGGCAATGCCTGCTGGGAACTGTACTGCCTTGAACATGGGATTCAGCCTGATGGTCAAATGCCAAGTGACAAAACCATCGGCGGTGGGGATGACTCATTCAACACATTCTTCAGTGAAACCGGAGCTGGCAAGCATGTGCCCAGAG
>RJWH01008520.1:0-29793 GCA_004363575.1 Solenodon paradoxus
TCTCGCTTCATTCTTTTGCATGTGGCTGTCCCGTTTTCCCAACACCATTTGTTGAAGAGACTTTCCTTTTCTCCATCAGATGCTTTGTGCTCCTTTGTCATAGATTAACTATGTGAGTGGGTCAGTTTCTGGTGATTCAGTTCTATTGCACTGATAGTTGCCTCTCGTATTCCAGTGCGATACCGTTTTGATCACTATTGCTTTGTAATATAGTTCAAAATGTAATCGCTCCAGCTTCTTTCTTGTTATGATGATTGCTTTGGCTGTGTGGGGTCTTTTGTTGTTGCATACAAATTTTAAGATTTTTTTGTTTTATTTCCTGGAAATAAGCCCATGTGATTTTAATGGGGGCTGCATTAAACCTATATATTGCTTTGGGTAAGATGGCCATTTTAATGATATTGAGTCTTCCCAGCCACGAGCAGAGGATGTCTTTCTATTTCTTTGTGTCCTCTTCTTGTACTTCTTTTAAGAAGGACTTGTAGTTTTCATTGTATAGATCTTTTACGTCCTTTGTTAGGTATATGCCCAGGTATCATGCGTTTAATTTCTGTTTTAAATGGTGTGGTTTTTGTGATTTTGTTTTCTTCTAGCATGTTGCTTCTGTAAAAGATGGCAACAGATTTCTGTGCATATATTTTGTAACCTGCCATTTACCTGTATTCATCAATGGGTTTTAGAGGGTTTTTTTGATAGTTTTTAGGATTTTCAATATATGTAATCATGTCATCTGCAAGCAAATAATGAGAGTTTTACTTTCTCCTTTCCAGTTTGGTTCCTTTTCTTGCCTAATTGCTCTGGCTAAGACACCCAGTACAATGTAAAATAGCAGCAGTGAGAATGGACAACCTTGCCTTTTTCCTGACCTAAGAGGAAATGCTTTCGATTTTTCGCCATTGACCAAGACATTGGCTCTGGGTTTTTTTCATAGAAGGCCCTTATGTTGCGGTATGAACCTTCTATTTCCATTTTAGAAAGGGTTTTTTTTTTTTTTTTTTTTATCATGAAAGGATGTTGGATCTTGCCAAAAGCTTTCTCTGCATCTATATGCTCATGTGGTTTTTTTCTTTGCTCTTGTTGATATGGGGTATGACATTAATAGATTTATGCATGTTGAACCATCCTTGCAGCCCTGGGATGAATCCCACTTGGTCATGATGGGTGATCTTTTTGATGCATTGTTGAATTCGGTTTGCTAATATTTTGTTGAGAAGTGTGGCATCTATGTTCATTAGAGATATCGGTCTATAATTTTTGTTCTTGGTGACCTCTCTGTCAGCCTCAGGCATTAGTGAAATGCTAGCCTTATAAAAGGTATTTGGGAGAGTTCCCTATTCTTTAGTATTTTGGAAGAGCTTGAGAAGAATACGTGTTATTTCTTCTCTGAAGGTTTGGTAGAACTCATTGGTGAAGCCATCTGGTCCTGGGCTTTTATTTTTAGGAAGGCGCTTGATTACCTCTAATTTGCTTGTGATTGTTCTGTTCAGGTTTTCCAATTCTTCTGGGTTCAGTCTTGGTAGAATACACTTTTCTAGAAATCTGTCCATGTCCTTGAAGTTGTCCATTTTGGTGGCGTAGAGCTTTTCATAGTAGTCCCTTATGATGTTTTGAATTTCTGTGGTAACTTCTCCCCTTTCACTTATGATTCTAGTTATGAGAGTTTTCTCCCTTTTATTCTTTGTGATTCTAACTAGTATCTTTTGAAGGTTGTTCATTTTTTCCATGAACCAGCTTTTGGTTTCATTGATCATCTGGATTGTCTTTTTGTTTTCTATTTCATTTATTTCTGATTGAATTTCGATTATTTCCTTTCTTCTGCAGATTTTTGGCTTTAATTGTTCTTTGTGTATTTGTTTTCAATGTTAGACTTAAGTTGTTTATTTGAGACTTTCCTTGTTTCTTGAGACAGACCTGGATTGCGATGAGCTTTCCCCTAGTACTGCTTTTGCAGCATCCCATAGAATCTGGTAGCTCATGTCCTCATTCTCATTTGTCTCTAAGTGGTTTTTTAAAGGTCCTCTTTGATTTCCTCTTTTACCCAAGTGTCCTCAGGAGCATATTGTTGGAAACTGTCCAATTGGTCTGGGGTCTTCCAGCTTTCTTTTTGTGGTTGACTTCCAGTTTTAGATCATTGTGGTCAGAGAAGATGGTTGGTATGACTTCAATCTTTGTGACTTTGTTGAGAGATGTTTTGTGTCCCAGTATATGATCTATCCTTGAGAATGTTCCATGAGCGCCTGAGAGGAAACCGAAATCTGTAGTCCTTGAGTGAAATGATCGGTACATGTCTATTAGACCTATCTGTTCCAGATGGTCATTTAAAGTGGTTGTTTCCCTGTTGATTTTCTGCCTGGTTGATTTGTCCTTTGTTGTAAGTGGGTTGTTGAGGTCCCCCACTATTATTGCATTGCTGTCACTGTCTCTTGTCAGGTCTAACGATGGTTGATATATTTTGATGCTCCTTCATTTGGTGCACATATGTTAGTAAGCGTTATGTCTTCCTGCTGGGTTGACCCTTAATCATTATACAGTGTCCACCTCTGTCTTTGGCTATGCTTTTTAGAGGGAAGTCTGCTTTATCTGATATGAGTATAGCTGTTCCTGCTCTTTTGTGGTTGCCATTCAACTGTAGGATTTTCTTCCAGCCATTGACTTTGAGCCTTGGTTTATCTTTTGGAAGAAAGTGAGTTTCCTGAGTGCGGCAGAAGGTTGGGTTATGTTTTTTTTTTTTTTTTTTTATCCATTCAGCTACTCTGCATCGTTTGACTGGTGAGTTCAGTCCATAAACGTTTAGGGTGATTGCTTAGTGTCATTTTATAATTTTTCTTTTGTATGTTGCTCCAGATGATGACTTCGTTCTCTTTCTCTTTTTAGGTCAAATGGGTGCAGTTATGTTCTGATTCATTTTGCCTTTTGTTTTCTTCTTCCCTTTCTCCCTGGGGGTGTATTTTGAGGTTACCCTGAAGTTAGCACTCACAGTTCTATGTTTACTACCTAACTTTATTTGAAAGCATAGTAGTAGTCTTCCACTCATTCAAACTATGCACATTTTGTTCTCTTCCTCCCCGCTTTTGCTGTCTCAGTATTTTTCTGTGTGGTTTCTTTACACTTTATAGAGCATCCTTTAATATATTTTACAAAGCTGGTTTTGTGGCGATAAGCTCCTTTAACTTTTGCTTGTCAGAGAAGGTATTATCATTCCTTCAATTCTGAATGATAATCTTTCTGAACATAGTATCCTAGGTTGAAAATCCTTTTCCTTCAGCACTTTGAATATATTTTGTCATTCCCTTCTGTCCTGTAAAGTTTCATTTGAGAAATCCACTGAAAATCTTATGGGGCTCCTCCGTATGTGACACATTTTTCTCTGACAGCTTTTAGTATTCTTTATCTTGTATTTTTGACATTTTTATGATTTTAATGTTCTTTATCTTATATTTTTGACATTTTTATGATGATGCATCTCTGTGATTTCCGTTTTGGTTTCTTTTATTAGAATCTCTTTGGGCTTCCTGAATCTGGAGGTTTGCTTCATTCTTCAGATTGGGGAAGTTCTCATCCATTCCTTACTCAAATATGATTTCTGCCCCATTTTCTTTCTCTTCCTCTGGTACCCCTATGATGTGAATGTTGTTCCTTTTGGTTTCATTCCAGAGGTCTCGAATGCTGTCTTCAATTCTTTGAAGTTTTTTTTTTTTAATTCTCTGCTGGTTTGACTTCCTCTGTCCTATATTCCAGATCGCTTATTCTACTTGACGTTTCATCCATCTTATTCTCGAGCCGCTCTATTGAGTTCTTTAATTGAGCCATTGCATCTCTTACCTGTTTGATGTCTTGTTTTAATTCTTCTCTTTGCTTGTTGACAATCTCATTTACTGCCTCTACTGATTTCTGGATTCCCATGAATATGTTAATCACTGTTACCCTAAATTCCTCTTCAGATAATTTACATGCATGTGGTGTATTCAGATTTTCCCCTGAGTTTTTTTTTTATTGGATCCAGCATTTCACGTATATTTTTCTGTGCCTTTGCACTATTCTGCTTTCTGTTTCTATTTCTGAGGCTTGGGTTTCCCTGACGTTGCTTAGGTTTGACTTGCCCAGGATTGGCAATCTGGCTGCAGGTTCACCTCTACCCACAGGTGGGTGGCGCTGGCAATCTGGCTGCAGTTTCATCTCTACCCACAGGTGGCGCTGGTGGGTAGCGTTTAAGTTAGTGCTCATCTGGGACTCCCTTCTCACTGTAATCCTGGGGTGGGGTATCCTCTTGGCCGGATATTTGGTGGGTTGTATATGCAGTTGGCAGGAGATCTGCTCCTGGGCCTCAGGCTCTGGCACCAAGTGGTTGTGGGAGGGGTTCTATGTGGGTATTTCTTTGGCTGATTTCCAGTTATGGCTGTGCTCAGTGAAGCTCAGCTCCTGGCCTGGTTGCCTCTCCTCTCACCCCCTCCCAAGCCGGCCTTCCGTGGCTCTGCCTCTCAACCCCACTGGACCCGCTTCTCACTGCCCTCACAGCAGGTTGGGAAATCCCTAACCTCCACCCCACCGCACATGTGGAGACTCTGGAGCTCCATCTCATGTCCGAATCGGTGCCCAACCTGTGAACCCCGCCGGATGCCCTCACCCAACCATTAATCGTCAGCCGTTCCCTCTCAGCTGAAGTGCCAGTTTTTTCTTGGAGTTTGTCTCAGGAAAACAGGTTTTTGTTTCGCTTTTTGTTGTGCGGAGCGACCTGAAAGTGCTCCCTTTTGAATCGCCATCCGGAAGTCGCTCTCCAGACCATATCTTTTTAAACTGGTTTTCCTTAATTTTAATTTGTATGTTTGATTCACTAATTTAAATGTTATATGAGTTTTGGGAGTATAGATTTACCCTGCAGTCAAAGTGTGTATTACACCACACCTACCACCAGAGTTCTAGTGCCATCACCATCACTTACTTCTTCAACCCATTTCCCTGCCCCATCTCTGCCTTGTTCTCTCTGATAACCCGTTTTGATTTCAGAGTCCTGAGAGCTGTCTTGTGTTTTGTTAGCCTATTCATTTTGTTTATTTTTATTCCACATATTAAAGAGGCCACATGGTATTTTTTTATTTTTCTTTGATTTGATTTATTTCATTTAGCACGATCACCTCACTTTCCTCCAAGTTACTGCAAAGGAGGAGAGTTTCTCTTTCTTAATGACTTGGTAAAATTCCATTTACTATTATTGGGAGAAGATATTTGCACATTATACAAGAAGCTAATCTACGAAATATATAAGGAGCTTGTATACCTCAAAAACAAAAGTTAAACAATCAAAAATGGCAGAAATTCTGAATAGGGAAAATATACAGATGACCTAAAATCACATGAAAATATGTATTTTTCTTATTAGGGAATCAATTCACACTTATTAGGGAAATACAAATTAAATAAGAATAAGATAAAACCTCACTGAGACTTCTCAGATTGGCTTATGCCAAAAAAAACAAGAAAACATACTGGCCAGAGTATGGAGTAAAAAAAAAAAAACTCATAATGTTGGTGGCCATATAATACTGTATTTTACATGGAAGACAATTTGGAGACTCCTCAAAAAATTAAAATGTATCTATCATTTGATCCAGAAATTCCACTTCTGAGATACATCTGAAGAATTTTAAAAAGTACTAATCAGAAAAGACACCCGCACCACCACTAGAACAAAAAGGCAGCCCACCAAATTTGAGAAAATATCCCCACAACATACATCCGATAAGACCTTAATCTCCAAAATCGACAAAGAGCTCATACATCTCAATAACAAAAAATAAGCAAGCCTCCCTTTCAAAAAATGGGTCCAAGTGAAGAGACCCTGTCCAAAGGAGAGACACAGGTGACCTACAGACACACGAAAAATGGTTCTATATCACTCATCAGAGAAAAGAAAAGAAAAATCACAATTATACACCACTTCACACAATTGAGAATGGTCTGTATTCCAAAGTCTAGAAATAGCAAATGTTGGAGGTAGTGTGGAGAAAAATGAAGTGTACTTGGTAGGGCGCAAACCCTCTGGAAAGCTATATGAATATTACTCAAAAAAAGATGAAATTACCACTTGATCCAGCAACTCCACTGCTACATATACTCCTAGAGGATATAAAATCTTCAGTCAGGAAAAACATCTGCACCTCTACGTTCATAGCTGCACAGTTCACAATAGCCAAAACATGGAAACAACCTAAGTGCCCATCGACAGATGAATGGATAAAGACTCTGTGGTATATATACTCAATGAAATTCTATGCAGCTACTAACAAAAACCAAAATTTTGCCCTTTGCAACAATGAGTGATATTGGAGGGGATCATTTTAAGCAAAATATGGAAAAGAGAAGTACAGGTTGATTTCACTCGTGTGGAATATAATGAATGTTTCCCTATATTAGTGTCTTTTATTTTTGTTCACATTCTTGCAGTTTTCATTGTATAGGTCTTTAGATTTTCTTAAATTTATACCAGATATTTTATCACTTTTTGCTATTGTGAATCAGATTTCACTCACCTCTAGTACATGGTTTGCTATAGTAGTGTCAGTGAATTTTGTGTATTGATTTTTATCCAGCCACTTTACTGTATTCATCTGGTTTTTTAAAGAGTTTTTGGTGGTGCCTTTAGGGTTTGTAGTTGTAACATAATGTTATCTGAAAATAAAAAGATTCATTCCTTATTTTTTCCAATTTGAATTCATTTAGTCTTTTCCTTGTTTAACTGTGATGGGCAGTGTATTGAGAACTATGTTTAATTGAAGTGGTTAGAGTGGGAACTCTTGTGTTATTTAATCTTAGGAGAAAAGCTTGTAGTTTTTTTTTTTAACCATTTAGTTTGATGTTACCTCTGTGTTTGTGACTATAACTTCCAAAATCATTATGGTTTTGCCTTTAATATTTTGTACACATCTTCACTCATATATGTCCCATCAAAGCCTCTACTGTGTCCTGCTGTGTCCTATAGCAGAGACTAGTATTCACAGGTCAACATTATATCAATGTAATGGAGCATTTTTTTGTTATAGAGGAGAACCAGGAAAGATCTGAGGTGAGCATCATATAACACACTCTCTAGATAGCTTTGGGGAGTACTGAAAATATCCCTTATTTTCCCTCTTACATCATGGTGAGCTGATTGTAGTTATTAGAAATTTATCCTTTTCAGTATGTTTTCATGAATCTCCTTGAACATAAAGCATATTTTCAGGAAAACTTTTGCAAAATAAAATGAATCTCTGTAAAATAAAATAGACTAAAAATACCCATGGTAAAACAAACAAACAAACAAACAAACAAAACACAAAACATTATGAGAGCAGAGGTCTTTCTGCAAGAAGGTGGATTCTTAAAATCTCAGGCTCACCTACTCCCCACAGCACAAGTAAGAAAATATCTATTTGACTACCACAACATCTGAAAGGAAATAGGAACTTCATCTCTACAGACCATGGCAACACACCCCTCCATAAAAGTAAGGTAGGAGAAGGTTATCTGTCTTCCTCAATACTGCATCATAATTCTGAGACCCAGGCCCTAGGAAAAGCCAATGAGGGGACATGACCCTGGAATTTTAAAAAAGGTCTCTGGAAGCTGTGAGCACTCCCAAGTTATCTTTAAATCACTGAGCCAGAGGAGTGGGGACATATGGTCCGGGGTAGAAAGATGTCTGGTGCCCTGGTAAATGGAAAAGCAACTCCCAGAATGAGCCAGGATGAAAGATCGCCATTACAGGAATATCCCCAGGGTTACTTTGCACTCAGGTAATTCAGGACCTGACCTCCTGAAATCCCACTCCCAGTTTTAACGGTATGGTCACTACCTCCTAACTGGAACTGCAGTTTCTCGGGAGGACCGAGCCTCCCAAAGGAAGGGAATTACAACAGCTAGCAGCTAATTCTGCTCTGTGGGTTGAATTGGCGCTGTGGCCTGCTTGCTAACCATGGACAAACAAGTCAGGTGAGCTTTATAATTCAAATCTGTGATGCTGTGGGAACTTTCTGCAACCCCCACACCAACTCCAGCCCTATAGTTTGGAATCTTGGGCCTCAACAAAGGGCACACCTCAAAAGCTTCAACAAATCTGACAAGTGGTGATATTACACAACTAAAGAAAAGCCAGTGTTCAATATCCAGTCCTATTCTGTTTAATTCAATACCCCGACACAAGGCCTTTGATCCAGGGAAGCCTAGCCCATAGAAATAAACACAGAATGCCAAACAGATCAAAGTCACAGAGAAATATATGTGAAATGATGAATCTAATTAAAACCCAGGGGAAAATGTGAATCAAACAGGCCTAACCAAACTGCCTGAGGAAGACCTTAGTGCAACATTAGTAACCATACTCACTGAAATCAGGAAAATAATAGAGGAACAAAAAGATAAACACAACAAAGAGAAGATATGAGGCAGCTCAAAACAGAGGGCAAGGAACTAAACACAATAGCTGAACTGAAGCACTCAATAGTACTACAATTGTACTGAGTACTAATAGTTTTCAACAGTAGGCTAGAAGACTCCAATAGAATCAGTAAACTAGAAGACAGGGCATTGAAATACACTCAAGCATACCAGCAAAGGCAAAAGACAATGAAACGAAGATAGCATGTGATGGAGCAGTTGTTGGTTTACTCCCTTCTGAAAGCGTGTAGGCCACATAACCTGGGTCCAAGTCTCCCGTCTGGGCAGAGCAACAGTGTGAACAACTACATAATAAAGTGTTTCTTCCTCCTCTCCTTGCCTACCTGCCTGCTCGCCTTCATTCCTGCCCGTACATTTTCTTTAAAAAAAAAATTGGAAGCAGCTTCCCATGAGCATGTGCCCATTGCCACTGACTGATTCCTGGGACCCCTGAACCAACCCTCAGTCACTGCTGACCAACCAGGCTCTTGTGGAGAGTACTTTTTGATGCCAAATTCATAATAGAATGCCTACATTCCTTCTGTAAAACATGCATTGTGTGTCACCTGGAGACAAGCGAGTATTGTCTGTGATGTCCAAGTTCACAAAATCGGACCATTACTGGAGAGCAGATAAAATTGCTCACTATATTGCTATAAATTAGTTCCAGTGCTTTTCAAAAATGAAATGAAAAGGATTTTTTATGAAGTTCGTCCCTCAGCTGATACTGCTAATGGCTCTGATAAAGACTGAGAAGTTGCAGATGAAGGTAAGAGAATTGTATCTGATGATGAGAGATAATAAGCTATCCACTGAATTCTTTGATGAGAAACATTGAATCAGAAAGTGAAGACAAAGTGGGGAGGTGAAAGGTAAATGATATTTGTGATGTCCAGCAATGACTGTAATGCACCTAAGAAAGTTTCTCAGAAATAAAATTGACATACCTAATACTTTCAAGACTGATGTCATGTATAAAAGGAACCTTTTTACTGCATTTTTATTTTTACACATTGAAATAAGCTCACGTGTAAAGGTTCCCCATTCCTAAAGAGGAACCTTTAAAAGATTACCATACACTAATGGATATTGCCTGTAATTTTACCTTGAGGAGCAATGGTTCACTTCGTTTGAAATAGAGTTTGACCTGCTTATTAATGAACATCAGTCACCAGAGAGACTGGCAGATGCTAGAGAACTGGAAAGTGACCCTGGGAGTGACAAGGCCAACAATCCAGCAGGAGGCTTCCCCGCACCTCTTCTTATTTGCCTAGCCCCAATACTCCAATCACCTCTATTCATCCTCAATTTATTCACATTTCCAGTACTATGACTGGAACCAGCAACGACCCCGGCAGCAATTTTCCTTTACCAATAGACTCAGAATCTTCAGTAAATGTGTCATTAGCAATTTTATCCAGTTGACAACTGAGACGGTTAAGAAAAAACATTTTAGATCCCTTGCAGTTTTAGATATCTTCATGTCATTACCACTATATAGATGTTTATACACGTGACTATCATTCAACCTGCTTTCTTTTGTCATAACCTTAAATCTGGCTATAAAAGATGGACTAGGTATAATATTTATACAGATGTTAATTGAAAAGAAATATTGTTTCTACAAAATTGGTATCTGAGAAGGCAAGCAAGATACTTTTATACGAAATGATTTTCGTAACTGTTTGGATTTGAAAATATTCTTCAGTGTATATAAACTTTGGGCTATCGTTTTTCAGTCTAAACTAACACCTACATTACATTCTCCTTGACTGTTCTTGTTATGCAGTTTTGTGAACCTGTAGAAATCAAACCATATTTATCTTGAAATTTGACAGAAAGATATGCATGAGATAATGCAGTCTATGTAGCCATGCCAATGTGAATAATGATTTCTTGCATAGTCATTTTGATTCTTGTTTGATTTTTTCACTTCTTTGTTACTACACAGAACTGATCAAAGGAAAGTAAACTTCAGTTTCACAATCTGCATGCCTAAATGTAGGTACTACTGTTGTTTTTTTTTTTTTTTTTGCTGATTTGTTTAAATGATTTGATTCGCTTTTGTAAGAATCAGATGGAATTTTGCTTGTACAATGCCATATTGTATATCACATAACATGAAACGGTATTGCATTATATATATGCATATATGTGTGTATACATATAATAAGGAAAACATTGTTTCAGAAATGGTTGTTAAAATTCTCCCAACTGGCTCAATCTTTGCAGATACCCTGTGTTTCAGCCAATGGTTATCCAATTCTAAATTCTGTTCCATTTGAAGCTATTAGAAAATCAAAACGGACTTTTTCTAGTAACCCATGCTTATTTTAAAATAGTTGCAGTAAGGAGAAACTTAACTAAGCAATTTGGAATATGATATGCATTTCAAATGGCTTATGATGGAATTGATATGTTGTTTAAAATGCATATTATAGTAGAGCAGTGATTTAAAATTGAAGACTTGCTTTTGCAGTTATATACAATTACACATGCCCTCTCTGTAATATTTGGAAACAGAAGCAATTTCTTATGAGCTTCCATAGGAAATTTTATAATAGAGTGAGCACGTGAAATTGAAGATATGAATAACTCCAACAATTTTCAATTTGTCTTTTGCTTTGGTCAGATTTGGTGTATGTTCATCATCCATCAGTTATTTGTGACAGTGTTTATTCTATGAGTACTGTTTCATGTTTATATGGGAAATTGTAGCAAAATTTTATTGTCCCCAGACTGCAAAAGAGGCATAATTATAGTGTCCTGTCTTGCGTATAGCCATTAAATCATTACATATATAACTGTTACTTCTGCTTTCTTTAAAGATAGTAAATAAAGTTTTATGAAACCACCAAATACATATATTTTTACCTAAATTTGTACAGTCCCATTGTAATTGTGGTTTCTAATTATAGATGTAAAATTAAATTTCATTTGTAATTAGAATACAATAAAAAGGAAATTAATTTAGATAATAGCTAATATTTTAATAAAAACTTGATATGAAAAGTACAATATTCAGATGTTTTGGAACCACTACAGTGGATTATGGCTGTTAAAATATGAAAGGAATCAATTACTATCTTGTGATGTTGCCTGTTAAAATATGAAAGGAGTCAATTACTATCCTGTGATGCTGCTAAGAAGTACATACAGTATTATAAATTGATTGAATGACCATTTGAAAGATATATGTTTGCTTAGAATATTTGAAGTGGAAGTTTAATGCATGATTTCCCAAAAAATGGAACAGGAGGTCTGTGACCCTCTTGGACTATATATAGCCCACCCGTATCCTACCTCTTAAATCTCACTTGCTTTTGCTCAAAAAAAAAGTAAATGGAAACAAATCAGAATAAAGACATGAGCTTTCAGAATTTATGGGATGCAACAAAAGCAGTACTAAGAGTGAATTACATTACAATCCAAGGTTACCTCTAGAAACAAGACAATCACAAATAACTTAAACCTACATCTAAAGCTAATATAAAAAAAGCAATTAAAACTAAAATCAGTAGAAGAAAGGAAATAATAAAAATTCAAACAGAAATAAATAGAAATCAAAATGGACATCCAAAAGATTAAAGAAACCAAAAACTGTTTCTTTGAAAAAGTAAATGAAAGAGATAAAACATTGGAAAACTTAAGAAAAAAGAAAACTCTTATAATTACAATCAGAAACAAAGCGGAGAAGTTACAACAGTTAACACAGAAATTACAGAACACTATTGGAGACTACTGTGAATAATTCTGGACCAATAAATTGGTTAACCTCAAGGACATGGCCAGCTTTTTAGAAACATACAACCTACCAAGACAGAATCAGAAATAAATGGAAAAACTGAACACAAACAAAACAATAGTAAGACATTTGAAGAGATAATCAAAAGTGTCCCTAATAATAAAAGCCCCAGGACTGGGATATTACTAGATTTTACCAAGTCTTCAGAAAATAATTAATACTATTTTTCTCAAACACTTCCAAAAAATGAAGAACAGGGAATGCTTTCTAATATTTTCTAAGAGGCTAATATGAAACTGATACCAAAAGATGATAGAGACATTATCATGAAAGAAAATTACAGGCTAATATCTCTAATGAACAAAACCACATCCAACAATACATCAAGTGGGAATTATTCTAGTGATGCAAGGATGCTTCAACATATGCAAATATATTAATATAATACAACATCAACAATAGCAAGGAAAATATAATTATATCAATAGATACAGAGATAACTTTGACAGAATTCAGAATGCATTTATGATAAAAACTACATAAAATGGGATATACCTCAACAACATAAAGGCAGTATATGATTAAAGAACCCACAGCCAACATCATACTCAATAGTGAAAAACTGAAAGCATTTCCCCTAAGATCCACTCGCATCACTTCTATTTGACATCACACTAGAGATCTTAGCCAGAGCAATTAGTCAAGAAAAAGGAAATCAAAGGAATTCAATTTGGAAAGGAGGAAGTAAAACTATATCTACTTACAGATAACATGATTATATATGTAGAGAACCCGAAATACTCCATCAAAACTCTACTAGAATTAACCAATGAATACATTGAAGTGGCAGCTACAGAATTATTGCAAATATATCCATTGAATATTTATATGCAAACAATATGATGGAAGAATGAAATTAAGAAAATGACCCTGGTTACAATAGAAGCAAAATGAATCAAATAACTTTGAATATGTTTAACAAAGGATGTGAAAGACCTGAACAATAACAACTAGAAGTCCTTAAAACAAACAGAAGATGATACAAAGAGATGGAAGGAAATCCCTTGCTCATGGCTGAGAAGGATTAACATTGCTAAAATGACCATCATACCTAAAGCAATAAATAGGTTTAATGCAATCCCCATCAAAATCCCATGGACATTCAAGTAAATAGAACAAAAATTGTTTAAATTTGTATGGAACATCAAAAGACCACAAAGAGCCAAAGCAATCATGAGAAAAAAAGAACAAAAGAGGAAGTACCACACTCCTAAATATTGAGTTACACTATGAAGCAGTATTGAACAAAACTGTATAGTATTGGAATAACAACAGAAATACAGATCAGCAGAAAAGAACAGAATCACCAGAAACTGATTCACTCATATATGGTCAATTAAAATATGACCAAGGAGACAAGAGCATATGATGGATAAGGGAAAGTCTCAATAAATGGTGTTAGAAAAACTGGACAGCCACATGCAAAAGAATGAAGTTATACCACTCTCTAACACCAAACACAAAAATGTATTTAAAATGATTTAAAGGCTTGGACACACTACTGAAAACCATAAATTTCTTGCAAGACAACATAGGAAAGATATTACATGACATCAACCTTAGAGAGGTCTTTTGGAAATCAACTCCAGCATCAGAGAAAACAAATACAAAAATAAACAAGTGGGACTGCATCAAACTAAAAGTCTTCTGTGCATAAAAAATATCACCAAAACATAAAGACAATATAATGACTGGGAAGAGATATTTGCATTCTGTCTAGCTGACAAAATATACAAAGAACTCATAAACTCAAAAACAAAAAATACGTAAAATTCAATTAAAACGGGCAGAAGAAACTGATAGACATTTCTCTAAAGAAGACATACAGATACCAAAAGGGTCATGAAAAAACATTCCTCCTCACTTGTTATTAGGGAAATGGAAATAAAAACAATGAGATCACCCTACACCTGAGAGATTGGTTATATCTAAAGGTCTGGAAACAACAATTTTGTCAAGAATATGGAGAAAATGAAACACTTTTACACCCTTGGTGGGAATGCAAATTGGTATAACCCTTATGGAAAACATTATGGAGATTCCTCAAAAAATTAAATATGGAAATCTCATATGATCCTTCCACCCCATCTGGGCATTTATCCAAATGTTACAAAAACATTAATTCATAGCGATATATACACCTCCATGTTTAATGCAGCTCTATTCATAACAGCTAAGAATGGTAAACTACCTCAGCGCCCATCATTAGATGAATGAAGAAGATGTGGTATATAAACAATAGACTGCTACACAGTCCTTAGAAGAGATGAAACCTTGTCATTTGAATCAACATGGATGAAACTAGAGGTGGTTATGCTAAGTGAAATAAACCACAGGAAAGAAGACAGATACAGGATAACCTCACTCATATATGGAATGTAAAGAGATAAAGCAAAGGAGCAGAATAAACAAAACCAAGTCAACTTGGACTAAAAGCAAGTTGCATATTGGCAATAAAACTGAGGTTACCAGTATGACAGGGTATAGAATGGGAGACAAGTTGTTGGGGGGATCCAACAAATAATGGTGAAGGACTCTTGGTAACTTGGTGGTGGGCAGGGTGTATGGATATGTACTTGAGGAATGGAAAAACTGCACATATGGGTTTATATTTTATATTATTTTGTAAAGCAAAGTAACTTCAATAAATATTAAATTAAAAATATGAGATCACTTAAAGTAACTATGGCTATAAACTTGAGTCACATCTCCTTTCTCATTCCCACCAAAACTACAGTACCCCTCACCAAGAATATGGTTTGTTCTAGTTCTCTACAGACAACTAGAGAAGATATAGTCAAGTTGTTCTCTCCACACAATTGAAATGTGATGCATGACTCCTATGTCTTTGGTTGGAGAACATTGATACAAGTATTTATTTTCCCCGCTAAGATTGAATAAATTAAAAGATCTTGTATCTAGTACTATTAATCCAGAATTTATATATAGAATAAATCAACACAATTGCAAGTTTAAGTTAATGATCCAGAATACTATATTTCACTGTTTTAATGACTAAAAACAGATAATATAACAGTAGTAGATGTACAAAGTATTTTAAAACCTAAGTATAACACACCCTGGTGGAGTAGGGATTAGGTCTACCACAGCTGACCAAACGCTGTCCACATATATCCTAAGGACCCAAATTTGCATCTCAGGGCTGGGGGAACAAGCACCATGTACAACTAAAAAAATGTTTCTTCCCTTCTCTTCCTGTCTGCTTGCCTACATGCCTTCATTCTTGCTTTCCCCTTTTCTATTAAAACATAGATAATAATGCATTTCTTAGACTCTATGTAGTGTTTTTAAAATGCATTTTTCTAATCATATATGAAAAATGAAAGTATTAAATACTGAGTAATAAAATGTACAATTGAAATTGATTTAAAAACATGCTGGGTATAATGCTTAGAGGAGAGCTGCCGTTGAGAGAAGATTGAAACAAGTGATAGATATATCTATAAACATCAATTTCCATCATGGAAATATCAAAACTAAATGCAGAATCAGTGCAGCCTCATAGCAATGAAACCAGGGATGTAAGTTTCTGTATTTGTGGCTGTGTAATGTAAAAACTCTCAGTATGGAGGAAAGAAACAACTCTACTAATAGAACAATATATTTTATATTATTTTGTAAAGCAAAGTAACTTCAATAAACATTAAATTAAAAATATGATGAGATCACTTAAATTATGACTATTTAAACTATTAACTAGACTATTAGCCTTTTATAATTTGGACCTATACACCTAGTAAATAAAACATGTCCATTCAAATACATGTAGGACAATAATTATTTACAAATATAGTAAGTCACATATATTCATTTATACCTAATAATGTACTTCCTATTTTGTGCAGATATCATTTGGCAAAGACTCTCAGTGAAAGTAATGTATGTAACAAATATAGAGAAACCATGGCATGCCCCAGTGGAGCAGGAGTTAATACAAGCACCTCTGAAGGATGTAAGCCATATATACCCCTGAGTTCAAGTCCCAGGTCCAGGATCAAACAATCAATTAAACTACTAAATGGAAGTAAAATGAGGAAAAAAAACAACCATGGCCCTGATTCCACATTTTCCTGTTGGTAAGAGTTCTCCCACTGGAATGAAACACTATAAATGCACTAGGTGTGGAAAATTTTTCATTTACTGCTCTTTCTTAAGAAGGCAAAAATGATCTCACACTGGCCACAAGCCTGATCAATGTGAGGAATGTGAGCAATACTGCATGTGTGTAATATGCCTTAGTATTCATGTGGAAACACATTGTAAGGGAACGCAATGTAAAATAGGATAGTAGGAGAGCATCAAAGGTATACAAGTAGAGTCTCAGTGACAGAAAGTCTGTAGAATGTTGAAAATGTTGAAATGCTTTCACTTGCCTCTCATTCTTTCAGAAATATGTGGGGAAACTACAAACAAAAATGCATGGATGCCAAATTTGTGGGAAAACTTTTCTGTATTCCCCCTCCCTTACACAAAATGAAATATCTCACACTGGGGAGAAACTATATGAACCTAACGAATGTAGGAAATCTTTCAACTGATGTGCCTCCCTTCCAGAATACATGGGAATGTATAGTTTTTAAACCATATGAAGGTATGGAATATGGGAAAACCTACCATATTTGTTCAAAAGTAAGTGAGAATACACACAGAGGAGAGATCTTTTAATTTTATGCAGTGTGGTAAAGCCTTCAGATATTCCTCAAAACTAAAAGTACATGAGAGAATGCATTGTGAAGCAATCTTACAAATGTGAGCAGTGCGAAAAACTTTTAGCTATTACTCTAATATACAAAAACCTGTGAAAATCCACTGTGAGTTGAGCAGTGTGGCAAAGCCTCCAGGCATTCCTGAAACCTACAAGAACATGTGAAAATCCAAAGTAGAGACAATCTCTATGAATGTGAATCATATGAAAAAGCATCCTTCCAGTCCTCACACCTGGGAGAACATGTGAGAGTCCACAGTGGAAACCCTATGAATATGAGACAGTGTGGCAAAGCCTTCAGGTATTCCTTTCCTCACAACAACACATGAGAACACATGGAAGAAAGAAATACTATGACCATGAGCAGTGTGGCAAATCCTTCAGGAATCCCTCACATGAAATCACAGGTTAGAACACACAGTGAGCAAACTCCTAAGAATGTAAGCTCTGTGGGAAAACTTGCATTATTTTCTCATCCTTCAAGCACATGTGCATTTTGCACTCTGTGGAGAGACCCTTTGAACGGTTATCACTGTAAGGAGACCTTCAGGTATTCTGTAAACCATGAATTCATGTGAAGACACACATTAGTGATAAACTCTAAATGCAAGGATTGTGGAAAAGATTTTACTGTGCTTCATACATTATTGTAAATGTGACTTTACACTGGAGAAAAATCTTATGGGTGTAAAAATTATAATTAAACTTTCAAATAGAGCAGAGAAATTCATAAGAATCTAGTGGGCCTGAGTTATAACACATTTTTCTTCTGTCTCTTCTCTCTCTTCCCGCTTCCCCTCTTCCACCCTAGAACAGTCCCAACTAAACTCCACATGATTGGCTTTAGTTCCCTCTGAGGTATCAGATGCCACAGACATTTTCACCAGATACCCATTGTGAACCCTCCAGAGGTTTAGGTTCAAAAATTGTTTGTGTTTTCTGTAGCTCTTTTTATCAGGTCACTTTTCAGCCTTTTACAACTGATCTCTTTCATCTCTAGTTCTCCTAACTATGTTTTCCGTGGTACTCTTAGTACTGCTTTTGTTGCATCCCATAAATTCTGAAAGCTCATGTCTTTATTCTGATTTGTTTCCATTTACTTTTTTTTTGAGCAAAAGCAAGTGAGATTTAAGAGGTAGGATACGGGTGGGCTATATATAGTCCAAGAGGGTCACAGACCTCCTGTTCCATTTTTTGGGAAATCATGCATTAAACTTCCACTTCAAATATTCTAAGCAAACATATATCTTTCAAATGGTCATTCAATCAATTTATAATACTGTATGTACTTCTTAGCAGCATCACAGGATAGTAATTGACTCCTTTCATATTTTAACAGGCAACATCACAAGATAGTAATTGATTCCTTTCATATTTTAACAGCCATAATCCACTGTAGTGGTTCCAAAACATCTGAATATTGTACTTTTCATATCAAGTTTTTATTAAAATATTAGCTATTATCTAAATTAATTTCCTTTTTATTGTATTCTAATTACAAATGAAATTTAATTTTACATCTATAATTAGAAACCACAATTACAATGGGACTGTACAAATTTAGGTAAAAATATATGTATTTGGTGGTTTCATAAAACTTTATTTACTATCTTTAAAGAAAGCAGAAGTAACAGTTATATATGTAATGATTTAATGGCTATACGCAAGACAGGACACTATAATTATGCCTCTTTTGCAGTCTGGGGACAATAAAATTTTGCTACAATTTCCCATATAAACATGAAACAGTACTCATAGAATAAACACTGTCACAAATAACTGATGGATGATGAACATACACCAAATCTGACCAAAGCAAAAGACAAATTGAAAATTGTTGGAGTTATTCATATCTTCAATTTCACGTGCTCACTCTATTATAAAATTTCCTATGGAAGCTCATAAGAAATTGCTTCTGTTTCCAAATATTACAGAGAGGGCATGTGTAATTGTATATAACTGCAAAAGCAAGTCTTCAATTTTAAATCACTGCTCTACTATAATATGCATTTTAAACAACATATCAATTCCATCATAAGCCATTTGAAATGCATATCATATTCCAAATTGCTTAGTTAAGTTTCTCCTTACTGCAACTATTTTAAAATAAGCATGGGTTACTAGAAAAAGTCCGTTTTGATTTTCTAATAGCTTCAAATGGAACAGAATTTAGAATTGGATAACCATTGGCTGAAACACAGGGTATCTGCAAAGATTGAGCCAGTTGGGAGAATTTTAACAACCATTTCTGAAACAATGTTTTCCTTATTATATGTATACACACATATATGCATATATATAATGCAATACCGTTTCATGTTATGTGATATACAATATGGCATTGTACAAGCAAAATTCCATCTGATTCTTACAAAAGCGAATCAAATCATTTAAACAAATCAGCAAAAAAAAAAAAAAAAACAACAGTAGTACCTACATTTAGGCATGCAGATTGTGAAACTGAAGTTTACTTTCCTTTGATCAGTTCTGTGTAGTAACAAAGAAGTGAAAAAATCAAACAAGAATCAAAATGACTATGCAAGAAATCATTATTCACATTGGCATGGCTACATAGACTGCATTATCTCATGCATATCTTTCTGTCAAATTTCAAGATAAATATGGTTTGATTTCTACAGGTTCACAAAACTGCATAACAAGAACAGTCAAGGAGAATGTAATGTAGGTGTTAGTTTAGACTGAAAAACGATAGCCCAAAGTTTATATACACTGAAGAATATTTTCAAATCCAAACAGTTACGAAAATCATTTCGTATAAAAGTATCTTGCTTGCCTTCTCAGATACCAATTTTGTAGAAACAATATTTCTTTTCAATTAACATCTGTATAAATATTATACCTAGTCCATCTTTTATAGCCAGATTTAAGGTTATGACAAAAGAAAGCAGGTTGAATGATAGTCACGTGTATAAACATCTATATAGTGGTAATGACATGAAGATATCTAAAACTGCAAGGGATCTAAAATGTTTTTTCTTAACCGTCTCAGTTGTCAACTGGATAAAATTGCTAATGACACATTTACTGAAGATTCTGAGTCTATTGGTAAAGGAAAATTGCTGCCGGGGTCGTTGCTGGTTCCAGTCATAGTACTGGAAATGTGAATAAATTGAGGATGAATAGAGGTGATTGGAGTATTGGGGCTAGGCAAATAAGAAGAGGTGCGGGGAAGCCTCCTGCTGGATTGTTGGCCTTGTCACTCCCAGGGTCACTTTCCAGTTCTCTAGCATCTGCCAGTCTCTCTGGTGACTGATGTTCATTAATAAGCAGGTCAAACTCTATTTCAAACGAAGTGAACCATTGCTCCTCAAGGTAAAATTACAGGCAATATCCATTAGTGTATGGTAATCTTTTAAAGGTTCCTCTTTAGGAATGGGGAACCTTTACACGTGAGCTTATTTCAATGTGTAAAAATAAAAATGCAGTAAAAAGGTTCCTTTTATACATGACATCAGTCTTGAAAGTATTAGGTATGTCAATTTTATTTCTGAGAAACTTTCTTAGGTGCATTACAGTCATTGCTGGACATCACAAATATCATTTACCTTTCACCTCCCCACTTTGTCTTCACTTTCTGATTCAATGTTTCTCATCAAAGAATTCAGTGGATAGCTTATTATCTCTCATCATCAGATACAATTCTCTTACCTTCATCTGCAACTTCTCAGTCTTTATCAGAGCCATTAGCAGTATCAGCTGAGGGACGAACTTCATAAAAAATCCTTTTCATTTCATTTTTGAAAAGCACTGGAACTAATTTATAGCAATATAGTGAGCAATTTTATCTGCTCTCCAGTAATGGTCCGATTTTGTGAACTTGGACATCACAGACAATACTCGCTTGTCTCCAGGTGACACACAATGCATGTTTTACAGAAGGAATGTAGGCATTCTATTATGAATTTGGCATCAAAAAGTACTCTCCACAAGAGCCTGGTTGGTCAGCAGTGACTGAGGGTTGGTTCAGGGGTCCCAGGAATCAGTCAGTGGCAATGGGCACATGCTCATGGGAAGCTGCTTCCAATTTTTTTTTTAAAGAAAATGTACGGGCAGGAATGAAGGCGAGCAGGCAGGTAGGCAAGGAGAGGAGGAAGAAACACTTTATTATGTAGTTGTTCACACTGTTGCTCTGCCCAGACGGGAGACTTGGACCCAGGTTATGTGGCCTACACGCTTTCAGAAGGGAGTAAACCAACAACTGCTCCATCACATGCTATCTTCGTTTCATTGTCTTTTGCCTTTGCTGGTATGCTTGAGTGTATTTCAATGCCCTGTCTTCTAGTTTACTGATTCTATTGGAGTCTTCTAGCCTACTGTTGAAAACTATTAGTACTCAGTACAATTGTAGTACTATTGAGTGCTTCAGTTCAGCTATTGTGTTTAGTTCCTTGCCCTCTGTTTTGAGCTGCCTCATATCTTCTCTTTGTTGTGTTTATCTTTTTGTTCCTCTATTATTTTCCTGATTTCAGTGAGTATGGTTACTAATGTTGCACTAAGGTCTTCCTCAGGCAGTTTGGTTAGGCCTGTTTGATTCACATTTTCCCCTGGGTTTTAATTAGATTCATCATTTCACATATATTTCTCTGTGACTTTGATCTGTTTGGCATTCTGTGTTTATTTCTATGGGCTAGGCTTCCCTGGATCAAAGGCCTTGTGTCGGGGTATTGAATTAAACAGAATAGGACTGGATATTGAACACTGGCTTTTCTTTAGTTGTGTAATATCACCACTTGTCAGATTTGTTGAAGCTTTTGAGGTGTGCCCTTTGTTGAGGCCCAAGATTCCAAACTATAGGGCTGGAGTTGGTGTGGGGGTTGCAGAAAGTTCCCACAGCATCACAGATTTGAATTATAAAGCTCACCTGACTTGTTTGTCCATGGTTAGCAAGCAGGCCACAGCGCCAATTCAACCCACAGAGCAGAATTAGCTGCTAGCTGTTGTAATTCCCTTCCTTTGGGAGGCTCGGTCCTCCCGAGAAACTGCAGTTCCAGTTAGGAGGTAGTGACCATACCGTTAAAACTGGGAGTGGGATTTCAGGAGGTCAGGTCCTGAATTACCTGAGTGCAAAGTAACCCTGGGGATATTCCTGTAATGGCGATCTTTCATCCTGGCTCATTCTGGGAGTTGCTTTTCCATTTACCAGGGCACCAGACATCTTTCTACCCCGGACCATATGTCCCCACTCCTCTGGCTCAGTGATTTAAAGATAACTTGGGAGTGCTCACAGCTTCCAGAGACCTTTTTTAAAATTCCAGGGTCATGTCCCCTCATTGGCTTTTCCTAGGGCCTGGGTCTCAGAATTATGATGCAGTATTGAGGAAGACAGATAACCTTCTCCTACCTTACTTTTATGGAGGGGTGTGTTGCCATGGTCTGTAGAGATGAAGTTCCTATTTCCTTTCAGATGTTGTGGTAGTCAAATAGATATTTTCTTACTTGTGCTGTGGGGAGTAGGTGAGCCTGAGATTTTAAGAATCCACCTTCTTGCAGAAAGACCTCTGCTCTCATAATGTTTTGTGTTTTGTTTGTTTGTTTGTTTGTTTGTTTTACCATGGGTATTTTTAGTCTATTTTATTTTACAGAGATTCATTTTATTTTGCAAAAGTTTTCCTGAAAATATGCTTTATGTTCAAGGAGATTCATGAAAACATACTGAAAAGGATAAATTTCTAATAACTACAATCAGCTCACCATGATGTAAGAGGGAAAATAAGGGATATTTTCAGTACTCCCCAAAGCTATCTAGAGAGTGTGTTATATGATGCTCACCTCAGATCTTTCCTGGTTCTCCTCTATAACAAAAAAATGCTCCATTACATTGATATAATGTTGACCTGTGAATACTAGTCTCTGCTATAGGACACAGCAGGACACAGTAGAGGCTTTGATGGGACATATATGAGTGAAGATGTGTACAAAATATTAAAGGCAAAACCATAATGATTTTGGAAGTTATAGTCACAAACACAGAGGTAACATCAAACTAAATGGTTAAAAAAAAAAACTACAAGCTTTTCTCCTAAGATTAAATAACACAAGAGTTCCCACTCTAACCACTTCAATTAAACATAGTTCTCAATACACTGCCCATCACAGTTAAACAAGGAAAAGACTAAATGAATTCAAATTGGAAAAAATAAGGAATGAATCTTTTTATTTTCAGATAACATTATGTTACAACTACAAACCCTAAAGGCACCACCAAAAACTCTTTAAAAAACCAGATGAATACAGTAAAGTGGCTGGATAAAAATCAATACACAAAATTCACTGACACTACTATAGCAAACCATGTACTAGAGGTGAGTGAAATCTGATTCACAATAGCAAAAAGTGATAAAATATCTGGTATAAATTTAAGAAAATCTAAAGACCTATACAATGAAAACTGCAAGAATGTGAACAAAAATAAAAGACACTAATATAGGGAAACATTCATTATATTCCACACGAGTGAAATCAACCTGTACTTCTCTTTTCCATATTTTGCTTAAAATGATCCCCTCCAATATCACTCATTGTTGCAAAGGGCAAAATTTTGGTTTTTGTTAGTAGCTGCATAGAATTTCATTGAGTATATATACCACAGAGTCTTTATCCATTCATCTGTCGATGGGCACTTAGGTTGTTTCCATGTTTTGGCTATTGTGAACTGTGCAGCTATGAACGTAGAGGTGCAGATGTTTTTCCTGACTGAAGATTTTATATCCTCTAGGAGTATATGTAGCAGTGGAGTTGCTGGATCAAGTGGTAATTTCATCTTTTTTTGAGTAATATTCATATAGCTTTCCAGAGGGTTTGCGCCCTACCAAGTACACTTCATTTTTCTCCACACTACCTCCAACATTTGCTATTTCTAGACTTTGGAATACAGACCATTCTCAATTGTGTGAAGTGGTGTATAATTGTGATTTTTCTTTTCTTTTCTCTGATGAGTGATATAGAACCATTTTTCGTGTGTCTGTAGGTCACCTGTGTCTCTCCTTTGGACAGGGTCTCTTCACTTGGACCCATTTTTTGAAAGGGAGGCTTGCTTATTTTTTGTTATTGAGATGTATGAGCTCTTTGTCGATTTTGGAGATTAAGGTCTTATCGGATGTATGTTGTGGGGATATTTTCTCAAATTTGGTGGGCTGCCTTTTTGTTCTAGTGGTGGTGCGGGTGTCTTTTCTGATTAGTACTTTTTAAAATTCTTCAGATGTATCTCAGAAGTGGAATTTCTGGATCAAATGATAGATACATTTTAATTTTTTGAGGAGTCTCCAAATTGTCTTCCATGTAAAATACAGTATTATATGGCCACCAACATTATGAGTTTTTTTTTTTTTACTCCATACTCTGGCCAGTATGTTTTCTTGTTTTTTTTGGCATAAGCCAATCTGAGAAGTCTCAGTGAGGTTTTATCTTATTCTTATTTAATTTGTATTTCCCTAATAAGTGTGAATTGATTCCCTAATAAGAAAAATACATATTTTCATGTGATTTTAGGTCATCTGTATATTTTCCCTATTCAGAATTTCTGCCATTTTTGATTGTTTAACTTTTGTTTTTGAGGTATACAAGCTCCTTATATATTTCGTAGATTAGCTTCTTGTATAATGTGCAAATATCTTCTCCCAATAATAGTAAATGGAATTTTACCAAGTCATTAAGAAAGAGAAACTCTCCTCCTTTGCAGTAACTTGGAGGAAAGTGAGGTGATCGTGCTAAATGAAATAAATCAAATCAAAGAAAAATAAAAAAATACCATGTGGCCTCTTTAATATGTGGAATAAAAATAAACAAAATGAATAGGCTAACAAAACACAAGACAGCTCTCAGGACTCTGAAATCAAAACGGGTTATCAGAGAGAACAAGGCAGAGATGGGGCAGGGAAATGGGTTGAAGAAGTAAGTGATGGTGATGGCACTAGAACTCTGGTGGTAGGTGTGGTGTAATACACACTTTGACTGCAGGGTAAATCTATACTCCCAAAACTCATATAACATTTAAATTAGTGAATCAAACATACAAATTAAAATTAAGGAAAACCAGTTTAAAAAGATATGGTCTGGAGAGCGACTTCCGGATGGCGATTCAAAAGGGAGCACTTTCAGGTCGCTCCGCACAACAAAAAGCGAAACAAAAACCTGTTTTCCTGAGACAAACTCCAAGAAAAAACTGGCACTTCAGCTGAGAGGGAACGGCTGACGATTAATGGTTGGGTGAGGGCATCCGGCGGGGTTCACAGGTTGGGCACCGATTCGGACATGAGATGGAGCTCCAGAGTCTCCACATGTGCGGTGGGGTGGAGGTTAGGGATTTCCCAACCTGCTGTGAGGGCAGTGAGAAGCGGGTCCAGTGGGGTTGAGAGGCAGAGCCACGGAAGGCCGGCTTGGGAGGGGGTGAGAGGAGAGGCAACCAGGCCAGGAGCTGAGCTTCACTGAGCACAGCCATAACTGGAAATCAGCCAAAGAAATACCCACATAGAACCCCTCCCACAACCACTTGGTGCCAGAGCCTGAGGCCCAGGAGCAGATCTCCTGCCAACTGCATATACAACCCACCAAATATCCGGCCAAGAGGATACCCCACCCCAGGATTACAGTGAGAAGGGAGTCCCAGATGAGCACTAACTTAAACGCTACCCACCAGCGCCACCTGTGGGTAGAGATGAAACTGCAGCCAGATTGCCAGCGCCACCCACCTGTGGGTAGAGGTGAACCTGCAGCCAGATTGCCAATCCTGGGCAAGTCAAACCTAAGCAACGTCAGGGAAACCCAAGCCTCAGAAATAGAAACAGAAAGCAGAATAGTGCAAAGGCACAGAAAAATATACGTGAAATGCTGGATCCAATAAAAAAAAAACTCAGGGGAAAATCTGAATACACCACATGCATGTAAATTATCTGAAGAGGAATTTAGGGTAACAGTGATTAACATATTCATGGGAATCCAGAAATCAGTAGAGGCAGTAAATGAGATTGTCAACAAGCAAAGAGAAGAATTAAAACAAGACATCAAACAGGTAAGAGATGCAATGGCTCAATTAAAGAACTCAATAGAGCGGCTCGAGAATAAGATGGATGAAACGTCAAGTAGAATAAGCGATCTGGAATATAGGACAGAGGAAGTCAAACCAGCAGAGAATTAAAAAAAAAAAACTTCAAAGAATTGAAGACAGCATTCGAGACCTCTGGAATGAAACCAAAAGGAACAACATTCACATCATAGGGGTACCAGAGGAAGAGAAAGAAAATGGGGCAGAAATCATATTTGAGTAAGGAATGGATGAGAACTTCCCCAATCTGAAGAATGAAGCAAACCTCCAGATTCAGGAAGCCCAAAGAGATTCTAATAAAAGAAACCAAAACGGAAATCACAGAGATGCATCATCATAAAAATGTCAAAAATATAAGATAAAGAACATTAAAATCATAAAAATGTCAAAAATACAAGATAAAGAATACTAAAAGCTGTCAGAGAAAAATGTGTCACATACGGAGGAGCCCCATAAGATTTTCAGTGGATTTCTCAAATGAAACTTTACAGGACAGAAGGGAATGACAAAATATATTCAAAGTGCTGAAGGAAAAGGATTTTCAACCTAGGATACTATGTTCAGAAAGATTATCATTCAGAATTGAAGGAATGATAATACCTTCTCTGACAAGCAAAAGTTAAAGGAGCTTATCGCCACAAAACCAGCTTTGTAAAATATATTAAAGGATGCTCTATAAAGTGTAAAGAAACCACACAGAAAAATACTGAGACAGCAAAAGCGGGGAGGAAGAGAACAAAATGTGCATAGTTTGAATGAGTGGAAGACTACTACTATGCTTTCAAATAAAGTTAGGTAGTAAACATAGAACTGTGAGTGCTAACTTCAGGGTAACCTCAAAATACACCCCCAGGGAGAAAGGGAAGAAGAAAACAAAAGGCAAAATGAATCAGAACATAACTGCACCCATTTGACCTAAAAAGAGAAAGAGAACGAAGTCATCATCTGGAGCAACATACAAAAGAAAAATTATAAAATGACACTAAGCAATCACCCTAAACGTTTATGGACTGAACTCACCAGTCAAACGATGCAGAGTAGCTGAATGGATAAAAAAAAAAAAAAAAAAACATAACCCAACCTTCTGCCGCACTCAGGAAACTCACTTTCTTCCAAAAGATAAACCAAGGCTCAAAGTCAATGGCTGGAAGAAAATCCTACAGTTGAATGGCAACCACAAAAGAGCAGGAACAGCTATACTCATATCAGATAAAGCAGACTTCCCTCTAAAAAGCATAGCCAAAGACAGAGGTGGACACTGTATAATGATTAAGGGTCAACCCAGCAGGAAGACATAACGCTTACTAACATATGTGCACCAAATGAAGGAGCATCAAAATATATCAACCATCGTTAGACCTGACAAGAGACAGTGACAGCAATGCAATAATAGTGGGGGACCTCAACAACCCACTTACAACAAAGGACAAATCAACCAGGCAGAAAATCAACAGGGAAACAACCACTTTAAATGACCATCTGGAACAGATAGGTCTAATAGACATGTACCGATCATTTCACTCAAGGACTACAGATTTCGGTTTCCTCTCAGGCGCTCATGGAACATTCTCAAGGATAGATCATATACTGGGACACAAAACATCTCTCAACAAAGTCACAAAGATTGAAGTCATACCAACCATCTTCTCTGACCACAATGATCTAAAACTGGAAGTCAACCACAAAAAGAAAGCTGGAAGACCCCAGACCAATTGGACAGTTTCCAACAATATGCTCCTGAGGACACTTGGGTAAAAGAGGAAATCAAAGAGGACCTTTAAAAAACCACTTAGAGACAAATGAGAATGAGGACATGAGCTACCAGATTCTATGGGATGCTGCAAAAGCAGTACTAGGGGAAAGCTCATCGCAATCCAGGTCTGTCTCAAGAAACAAGGAAAGTCTCAAATAAACAACTTAAGTCTAACATTGAAAACAAATACACAAAGAACAATTAAAGCCAAAAATCTGCAGAAGAAAGGAAATAATCGAAATTCAATCAGAAATAAATGAAATAGAAAACAAAAAGACAATCCAGATGATCAATGAAACCAAAAGCTGGTTCATGGAAAAAATGAACAACCTTCAAAAGATACTAGTTAGAATCACAAAGAATAAAAGGGAGAAAACTCTCATAACTAGAATCATAAGTGAAAGGGGAGAAGTTACCACAGAAATTCAAAACATCATAAGGGACTACTATGAAAAGCTCTACGCCACCAAAATGGACAACTTCAAGGACATGGACAGATTTCTAGAAAAGTGTATTCTACCAAGACTGAACCCAGAAGAATTGGAAAACCTGAACAGAACAATCACAAGCAAATTAGAGGTAATCAAGCGCCTTCCTAAAAATAAAAGCCCAGGACCAGATGGCTTCACCAATGAGTTCTACCAAACCTTCAGAGAAGAAATAACACGTATTCTTCTCAAGCTCTTCCAAAATACTAAAGAATAGGGAACTCTCCCAAATACCTTTTATAAGGCTAGCATTTCACTAATGCCTGAGGCTGACAGAGAGGTCACCAAGAACAAAAATTATAGACCGATATCTCTAATGAACATAGATGCCACACTTCTCAACAAAATATTAGCAAACCGAATTCAACAATGCATCAAAAAGATCACCCATCATGACCAAGTGGGATTCATCCCAGGGCTGCAAGGATGGTTCAACATGCATAAATCTATTAATGTCATACCCCATATCAACAAGAGCAAAGAAAAAAACCACATGAGCATATAGATGCAGAGAAAGCTTTTGGCAAGATCCAACATCCTTTCATGATAAAAAAAAAAAAAAAAAAAACCCTTTCTAAAATGGAAATAGAAGGTTCATACCGCAACATAAGGGCCTTCTATGAAAAAAACCCAGAGCCAATGTCTTGGTCAATGGCGAAAAATCGAAAGCATTTCCTCTTAGGTCAGGAAAAAGGCAAGGTTGTCCATTCTCACTGCTGCTATTTTACATTGTACTGGGTGTCTTAGCCAGAGCAATTAGGCAAGAAAAGGAACCAAACTGGAAAGGAGAAAGTAAAACTCTCATTATTTGCTTGCAGATGACATGATTACATATATTGAAAATCCTAAAAACTATCAAAAAAACCCTCTAAAACCCATTGATGAATACAGGTAAATGGCAGGTTACAAAATATATGCACAGAAATCTGTTGCCATCTTTTACAGAAGCAACATGCTAGAAGAAAACAAAATCACAAAAACCACACCATTTAAAACAGAAATTAAACGCATGATACCTGGGCATATACCTAACAAAGGACGTAAAAGATCTATACAATGAAAACTACAAGTCCTTCTTAAAAGAAGTACAAGAAGAGGACACAAAGAAATAGAAAGACATCCTCTGCTCGTGGCTGGGAAGACTCAATATCATTAAAATGGCCATCTTACCCAAAGCAATATATAGGTTTAATGCAGCCCCCATTAAAATCACATGGGCTTATTTCCAGGAAATAAAACAAAAAAATCTTAAAATTTGTATGCAACAACAAAAGACCCCACACAGCCAAAGCAATCATCATAACAAGAAAGAAGCTGGAGCGATTACATTTTGAACTATATTACAAAGCAATAGTGATCAAAACGGTATCGCACTGGAATACGAGAGGCAACTATCAGTGCAATAGAACTGAATCACCAGAAACTGACCCACTCACATAGTTAATCTATGACAAAGGAGCACAAAGCATCTGATGGAGAAAAGGAAAGTCTCTTCAACAAATGGTGTTGGGAAAACGGGACAGCCACATGCAAAAGAATGAAGCGAGA